>VZTQ01012774.1:95379-268381 GCA_013400755.1 Pelecanoides urinatrix | reverse complement strand
ATTGAACAACACTGGCCCCAAAACTGAGCCCTGGGGAACACCGCTCGCGACCGGCCGCCAACTGGATTTAGCTCCATTGACCACAACTCTCTGGGCTCGGCCGTCCAGCCAGTTTCTTACCCAGCGCAGAGTGAACCTGTCTGGGCCGTGAGCCGCCAGCTTCTCCAGGAGAATGCCGTGGAGACAGTGTCAAAGGCCAACGCTGACCCTTCATAAAGCGGTGGGTTAACGCACCAGCGCAGACCCAGGCGGGGGGCACCGGCCGCGGGGCTGGCTCGCTGCCCGAGCCCCGGGGGCAGGCAGACACGCAGGCAGGAGCTGCTGCCCGGCTTCCAGGGAGGACGCACGGCCCAAAGCACTGCGGAGTGTAACTCTGAGTGTGGTGGCCGCGGCACACCTGTGTAATAACTTCTCCCTATAAAAGGCCTCTCTCACCTTTCCTCAGAAATCACCATTTCTGCATAGTTTTTCTGTTGTTTTTCACGGGCTCGTCTGCACAGGTGTGATTTTGGAGCCAGCCCGTTTCCCAGCTGCTGGGTCCGGTTGCTTTATTGCGTTGCCCTGAGAGATCGCTTCTCTGTGCATCCCGGCGGAGACAGGAGCGAGCAGAGCTGTGTAATTTCAAGCACCCTGCTTGAAAGGGCGCTGCACGTGCACTCCAGAGCTTAGTTCAGCGCTCTCATCTTGTTGCTTTCCTAAGTGTAACCTGGAGAAGTTCAAAGTGTTTTTCACTTTGGAAACAGCTATTATGTCTGACAAGCCTTCTAAGGGAAAAAAGTTTATCCGAGGCTGCTTAGCATACACCTATGAGTCTAGAGCCAAATAATGAAGTGTCCAGAGGTGAGAGAAGAGGGAATTCAGAACTTTTGGCTTTTGGGACGATAGTTGAATTACGAGATAACACTTCTACTTCACTCAGTGTTCAATTTTCTGTTTGTGTCTACAACCATTTTCCTCAGGATCCACATATTCCTGTCTCTCACCGCAGTAGCATTGTATGTTAACAGCGCTAAGGTTTAAAAATCTCTGGGTTACTTGGTTGAAATACTGAACTACAGATGCCTGAGAGACACCGAACCCAAGCATTTACTGGATAGTTCGTCATTGGGAAGACGCATTCTCATAATATTTCAACTTTTATAAAACTCTACTGTTTCTTTCAGCAGGATGGACATGAAGTATTTTATAACTAAGCCCAGCAATTTTGGAAGGAAGCTCTGATCTTGAATAAAACGCTCGACGGTTGGTGCGACACGCCGCCACCGCTCGCTGGCCCCGCGGCCCCGGGAATGGAGGAAGTTCACACCCTTGACAAGGGCTTTGTTTCCCTCCCTCTGGCTGAAGACCAAGCGAAAGCGGTGCAAAGGCGCTCTTTGTCACCAGGGCTAGACTTCTCATTCTGCTGAGATGAAAGCATGTAGAAACGCAGAAACAGGCGGGAGAAAGAAACTGTTTCCCACTGCAGGCCTTGCAGTCTACCCTTCATAACCCTGTAAATATATAACGTGCGTAGTTCACCGCACAGATACCATTCTGCTCTTAAATTGATGTATATTACTACCACCCAGTCCTTTGGCTAGCAGGCTGTCATACATTCTAAGTATCCAACAAAACCCCTCCTTTCTAACTGCAGCATAAAGCCTCATGCTGTCCCCACCTAGCTCTGTATTTATCTCCCTTAGTTACTTCTGTTCCAAAAGCAGATCTCCTGTCAAACTCCTTTTTTTTTCCCCCAAGGCTGAGTATTTTATGCACATCAAGCATTTCCTCATCAGGCATTTCCTCTGCCCTCAAGTTACTGAACTTTTCTGGAGAGGTTCCAAGACACGGGTAAGGTGGGTTGGGCTTTTTTCCCCCCCTCTCTCAAGGCTGCAGCCCAGAGTGGAGCAGAACTTTCCAAGCAAACAGTTTTATTTAACAGCACCGTTGTTCCTGAACTTTGTGATTAATTTGTTTGCTGATACACCTGATCGCTCACCTTCCTTTCCTTGCAAATGAATCCTCTCACCTTTGTGCGATTCGCTTGGGAACTGCGTTCCACTTTTGACCTGTAAGTGTGTTTGTTTGAAACGTCTCTTCCACTGTGCAACCTTGAGGCCCTATTTATCTAGGTACACCCTGCTTCAGAGTACGAGCTCCTTCCTGACAACACCCTGATAACTATTGCCTCACTTTACACACGCTTATCTAGCAATTGTTATGCAGGAGGCACCCTGCCATCAATTTTTAGTTTCCTGATTTATGGTCACTTCCCCTTTGCTCCATTCTTCCAGCATTTACATGAATTCTTATTCTAGCTGCACCACTTTTAGCAGGTGGTATAGAATAAGTAGGTATTTCAGCCGCTACAGGAATTCTCAAAATTCAGTGATCTTGCATGCTTGTCCATAAAGAGCAGCAAATAATCAAGACAAGCATGATGTAGTTTCACCTGTTAGTTTCTTTTAAAAAAAAAGTATTCTGTATCTGTAGTTGACAGGGTTATGTTAATCTCTGGATATGTTAATATCTTACTGGATTGAGACCTTTCAAAATAACACCAAGAAATGCAAAATCAGTATCAGTGCAGTAATTCTGAGTCATCTCCACATATCCAGCCGTATCTCTGAGAGTATGAGGCTTTGCTCTGTTTCATGACCCCAAGAAAGTGGTACCATGGGAAAAAAATCACAAAAAGCTGTCATTTAGAATAAAAAAGAGGGCAAAAAAAGAAACAAAAAACCATAATTCTTTCCTCATTGGCAAAGAATTGGAAACTAGCGGTTTATCTACCTGGAGAGGGGAGGAAAAAATTTCCCAAACTGATAATCAAAAATAAAATGAGGACAAGATATTCTGCCTAAGCATTTGTTAAAGTAAGGGGCTGGAGAGGGAGATGAAATGCACAGTTTTCTTTTTTACTTTCCTTCAAAGGGTGAATGAAAAATTATTCTGCACAGCAAGAAAATCACTTGTAATATAATTCAGAAAATATATTGTTTCCTTTAGAAGCATCTTGCTCAACACTTGATTTCACATTTTCATTCCTTAGAGATTACAGTTCTTTGCATTTTTATATCTTGGAGTTCACCACCTTGTGGTTTCGAAGTACAAACAACTTCATAAATATTATTCATAGCATTAGAAAAAAAAATCAAGTAGATTCATGTTCTTCCACATAAATGACAAGTGAATAAATACACGTTATATGGGTGACTAACTGAAATATTACACTAACGTTTCCTGGCACTATAGGCATATCATGATTGCTATACGTGGAGTTAATCAATACTGAGTAAATGCCTGTTGAAGTTAACATTATCCCTAGGCCAGAGTTTCAATGGAAGGTCCTTCTATCTTCGTTAGCGTCAAAAATTTTACCTTATGTTAAGATTCTTTGTTTCTAATGAGACCTTTGGGACTCACCTTCTTTCTACAGCGTAGGGGCAGGTGGAGAGGACGATTTAGCGGCACGCATTGCGTGTATGGCCTATATTGTTACGTGTATGGCCATAGAGGGTATGTAAAATGTGTCTATTGCACAGATTTCTGTCCGAGGTTTTTAAATACTCTTGTTGTACATTGGAGACGTGAGTGCCCGGAGAAGCAAAGGCGGGAGCCCCAGGGCCCTGTACACCAGCTGGCGGAAGGACGCGGTCCCTCCCGCCCTCCCTCCGGCGCGGCCAGGGCTGGGGAACTGTTCCTGGTTCCTTTAGGAAAGGAGGAAAAAAACAAAGACTTCATTGAAAATAATCTTATTTGAGCATAAGCAAAAGTTCTGAGATGGTTCTTGTTGGAAATTATGCTCTGCTTGTATAACCTTTCACTTACAACTTGTTTTATTTATATAGTAACTTCCTCCATTTAGGCAAATCCTAAAGTACGGCTGCTTCTTAACACCAGCAGTAGGGAAACACAACAAGAAACCGATCCCAGCGGCACGGGAAGGCTGCAACCTTACCTCTCCCTGCTTCTCTCAGGAACAAAACTCCCAATACCGTTAATATTTAAATGACCGTAACTGGACATATAACCCATGATCTTACTTGGATGAGTAAGGCAAATCACACTACGCTGAACTGGCTTAGGATATCTCCTGCGGACTCTGTTTTGATTACACGCCGTTCAGACGTGCAGGTACCCTTCCGAGCTATAACAAGTTGTTTGCTTTTTTCCAACAGAGCCCAAGACCGAAGAGGAAGCTAACCTTCAGAGGAGAGCTCACAGCCTGCCGTCGCCTCTCTGGGAAACTTCGGAGCACTCCGCTTTGTCCCGTGAACATCCCCGCTGTCCCGCATCAGCCTAGGAGGGACGGCTTGCAAAGGGCTTGTCCTAGCTTCAGCTATCCCGAGCTGCTGGAATTCCTCCCGTCTCAGGTGCTCCATGTGTAAAGGCCTGCATGCTCCGTGAGGAACAGCTTCAGCTTCCTTTCCTGCCCTGCACCCTGCTCAGAGCCTGGGGGAACACCGGCTCGCTGTTCAGAGAGTTCCCTTTGCTCACACAGATCTAGCCCGGGGTCTGCATGGTAACCATTAGATGCAGTCTTAGTTTAGAAGAAATTGAGGAGAAAAAAAATATGAAGTTTTCTTCCTTTCTCTTATCTGGAAAGCAAATGCAAAATTTTTTCTGGAAACTTGAGCAGTCAGTTCATGTGACATATCTACACTGAGATCTGCAACCACAAAGCATTCAAATAAAATACAAGGCAGTGAACTGCTGTGACACTTTTATTTCAAATATCTAACATCTAACAACAAATGCCAAGCATACTGCTTTGTAAAATTATAGGGAATGTAAAATGGACAGAGAAAACTGAACTCAGGAAAGGGAACAGATAAAAATCCTGCTTTGGAGAGTGATGCCAAGTAATAACATCCCATCCTGGCCCCTGCACAAGATCTGGAGTATTTGCTTCCTTTGGCAAACTGTATAAAATCACACTTCTTCCAGCTTATAGTTACACTCTAAACAATAAGTGCTTTAGGGCAGACTTAGGCTCCAAGATCTCCAATTAAATGCCCTGCTATCCAATTTACATATAACCCGCTGGCGAACAAGAACTGACTCTTAATTTCTTTGGAGAATGCGTCCCTCGGAGTCTTTCCAAGCACTGGTAATGACTGTGTTATTTTGGATGGCTTTTCTGTGCTGCATGGGAGTGTTTACGTCGCTCCAAAAAGAGAAGAAACACATGATTAGTGCTTTTATAACTTCTTAAAATCTGATTATTCCAGGGAGTTAGAGAGTCAGTAGATTCATTGGAGGTGAGCTGGGTGGAATGCGGCGCTCTCGCATCTAAACCCTGCTCCGCTACGTGCTGTGGAGGAGGGGTGCGCCAGCAAGCTCAACGCGTCCGTGCTTCCTTCTCCTCCTGCAGCCGAGCTGCAGCACAGGGCTCGCCTCACGAAGGAGCCAGGATCACACGGGGTTTTTTAAAAATAGGTACATTTTGCAATGATGTTTTTAATGTCGTTAAATTTCATTAAAAGTGGCATTGTCTTTGGTCGTTCCTCAGCCCACAGTAGCGTGTATATACTTCCCAAAGATTAGATTTTTCTCCAATAATTTAGTCCTGGATCCTGAAAGGCACCTCAGTGTGACTGAGGATCCAGACTTGTATGTCTGAACAGGATTTTGATGGTTTAGTGTTTAGACTTGCATGATTTAGTGAACAAATGTCACAACTATTCACACTGAGCAAAGACATAGCTTTGATAGTCAGGTGTTCAAAATCCGCACCACTTCGGAGTCAAAAATCTCATTTTCCAAAGTGAGTTCCCATGTACCAAAGTCACACTGCAAACTAATCAGAATTCCTCATCCTTGTGTAAATTTTTGCCTAAAACCTACATTTTCGAGTTTTCCCTTCCTTTAAAGGCTGCCTGTTACTATGCCCAGCGCTACTTTTCTTGCTGAGCATTGATCAAATTCTTCTCCGTATATTAGTATGCTCAAACAGATCCATTATGGTTATGAAAAATATTACATATGCCAAAATATTTTGACTGACAAAGTGAAAAACATTTCCAGCACCGTGAGATCCCTGTCTGCTCTGAAGAATTGGCCCAAAATAAAATTGCGTTGCGGTTATTACCACTACCAGATTGGTAATTTGGTAATTACTAGGAGGCGCATCAGCCCAGGCCGAGCTGTGGCATCAAAAATCCGCAGGGTGAGAGGTGGGATGGAGTCCAGATCCCCGGGCAGCGGCGATGCTTTAGACAAGACGTGCGTGACACACAGCACTTGTGTGCAGCCTGGACGCAGGTGAGCTGAGCATCACTTACTTGCTGCCGAAAATTACTTTGCCCCGCAGAAAAAGAAAGCAAAGGCAAGAACCCTGCACTCGTCGTAACAATAACCCTGCGAGAAGGAGTCTGCAAAGGAGGCCTTAAGGATAGAGCTTAGCAGAAAACACAGCCTACGGGCTTAGGCTTCCACGCTTTCCAGGCTTTGCTTTTCATGAATGTAAATAAGAGCAAACCGAAACACCTCTATAAAAGCTTTCACTCAAGTATAACTCTTTATATGGATCTTCCGTAAAGGACCCTCCTGCCTCCATCCCCTTTCCCAACATCATTTCAGCTTCTAGTCCAGTTTTTCCTAGCCCTGGCTCCTATTTTACTGCACTTTTCTGCTCAACAAGCGAGAATGATGTTTTTTTATAAATTTCTTATACTGACACCCGAAAGAGCAATGCGGCTTTCAGCACATTCCCAGCCTTTATTCCCTGGGAATATTTCCCACAGACAGCCTCACACCCTGTGTCCCCCGTGGGAAAAGTAATTTTCCTACAAGAGTGAAGCGCTGGGATTTTCAGGGAGGTAATGTCATGGACATCACGCCCAGGAGATAACGTTCCAATAGCCAGCCCTGGCCCCGGCGCGGCCGTGGAAGGTGTCCAGCAGCGGCGTGTAGCCCGGCAACCTGCCCCAAACACCGAGTGCTTCCAGGAAATGGAAAAGAAACACAGCGATTTTAAACAACCCTTTCACAGGTCTCACGGGACTGGGAAGAACTGGTGGATGAATCACTGCGCACAACACGTGTCTTCAAGGAAGTCAAAAGAAAAATAAACGGGCTCCAAATGTCATAATTGGCTCCCTGGGGGCCGAGGGGGACCCTTTGCTGAAGCCTACAACCACGTCTCAGCCTACGACCGAACCACTCCAATCTTGATCTCCACAGCAACTGGTTTAGTCACAGTCGGGGCAGGGGGGCCTGTAAGAAAAGAAACAGCATCCGGCAATCAACGGTCTTGCTGACGCAGCGCGATGTGTTGAATCTGTAAGAATATCTTTGTGCTGTTGCGATGCTTTTCTCATTTATGTCTGCACTGGGTACTCAGCAAATAGATTTAGCAACCAGGCATTGTTAAACTAAGATAACGTTCCTCCTTCGAGATCTATTTTGTATGCTTCCTATTAATAGCTACCACAGCAATCCTGCAGTTTCTCTGAGTTCGCACTAAATGTTGGCCCCGAAGTGACAATTTACTGTTGACGCTGTTGTCTCAGGGTAAGCCATAGAGCCCGACAAGGGCTCATCAAAAGTCCAGCTCCCAACTCACTCCTAGGGCTGATCGGATGCTCCTGCACTCCCGCCTGAGGGGCTGCTGGTTGTTCTCATCGCCTCTCAGCTAAGGGATAAGCAAGAAAAAATGGGCAAAACTGAGGAGTTAATGTCTGCAATTCCTTTTCTGATCGACAACTGTAAAGCTGCTTCAGATCCTGGACACACGCTGCCTTCATAAACAGGTCGTCTTTGTTTTAGTCTGAGAAAAGTCTACCGCAGCCTACTTCAGAAAAATGGAAAAATTTCCAACATCTTTTTCCATTCTATGTTTTTATTTAATTAGACAGATTGATTGGGGAAACTTGAACTGCTTAAAGTGTCAGCAAGACTGTCCTGAACAAGGCTGTCCTGACCTCATGCTCCTTTTTCACTTTGCTGGCAGATGGAAACACAGCAAAAATAATGGAAGGGGAAAAAAATCATTTTCCTAACACTTCACAGAACTAGTAGAAAGTATTATATGCTAACATTCAAGATGGATTATAAATATCTCAATACATTAGATCGTACCTTTGCTTTCATATCTCAAATTTGGTTCCCTTTTCAGGCTCTCTGATGACCCTGTGATTGAAAGTGAGCTTTTAGAAAAGGACACTGTCACACTAAATCCTCACAGCACAAACCTCATGAACGAAACAGAAGAATTGGCAGGTATAATTGTACAGTGTCGAACAAAGAATATAAACAGATATAGCTACCTACAGACTTGACAATTAATATCTGTAGTATCCAGTACATACATATATATATGTCTACAAACATGCACAAACACACATGTGCAGCCCACACCAGAGTCACACAAACTGTGGGCCAAGATCAGGTGCTATATCATGAGTTAAGGTTTTTATAACTTTTACCCTGACAAAACCATGGCTTTTCCTCTGATAAACAATAAACTTTATGCTCAGGAGAGGCAATCAGTGAGAGGTGGGCTACGTGACTTCCCCAGGTCCATTCCCATGCCACTGTCTGTGATTTTTGGTGTTTATCTTCCACCATCTCATGTTTTCTTAATGTAACAGCAGATTTCTGTTATCTTATCTAACTCATTTAAAACTTACTTTCATTTCAGTGATGTCACATCATGATCCAGTCTTCTATTTTCAGGTACCTTCATTATTTGTATAAGAAAATGTTTTCTACCACACTTCTCACGAGCAGTTAGATAATTCCTGCCAAAAATCTGTTTGAGTGAAGAGCAGGTGCTTGTGACTCTTTCACTGGGATTGCCAGGCATTTCCTCTTTGGATCAATAGGCTGCCTTCATAAGTGAAATATTAATAACAAAACCCCCTCCATTTTAAGTGTCTTGTTAAGAAACAGGTTTTTATGCCTAAATCAAATTTACTCCGCTCCTTCTAAAATGCTGCATTCACTACAAATACGCAGAGCTGCTTATTAGAATCCAGACGGCTAGAAAAAATAATTCATTAGAAAATCAATACCTAAATCATGACAGCTGCATAATCTCAGCAAAACCTAATCTATTCCAGTAGATTTTGGTTCTTTTTATAATTGCAAATTTGCATACAGAAACATATTTTTATTTGTCTACACCAGAAGTTGTAAGGGTGTCTAGTTTGTAACATCACTTGTGAAAACCAGCTAGAGGCATTTCCTTCTACCTTTGTACGCGGCGTGTTTCTTTTGTGCCTTTTTATTCCTAATTCCTCAGTTATGGTAAAACACGTGCCGATTTGAGAATTCGCCCTGCCACTGCACCCAGGCCCCCGAGAGCGCCAGCGTTCACAAGGAGGCACTTGCACAACTGAGACTTGCTTTTTAACAAGGTCACACTTCACCGATTTAATACCACAAAACCACATAATTACGCTGGGCTCCACCCAGAAGGCTGAATGAAAAGCTCTGCACGAGTAATACGAGGTTAAATCTGTAGTCGTCTGCTCTGACAAACGTTCAGAGTGCAAAATGGGGATTGCATGTATGCCCGTGAGGAAACGGGGGTTAAAAGTAGCACCCTCCCTGCTTTTGCTGTCTCCAGTGATGTATTACTAGGCAAAACTACGTGGCTCTCACAAGTGCTTTGTACAATCCCCTGCCTTCTCCTCTCTGCCCATGAACACATTTTGCCTTGCCTGTGCTTCATCTGTGCAAACTTGCAATTGCCGCGTGGACAGGGCCAGGCTCTGACTGCTGAAAATCCTCAGCTACTACAGAAGTGCTTTATTTTTCTCCGTCTCTGTCTGCAGTGTGTGCATTATGGCAAAGTTATAACAGTTAATAATTGATGTTTAACCTTCTAAAGAAACCCTCTAGAATATGGCTTAGCAGAATATATAGAAACAAGAGCAATAAAAGAACTTGTATTCAGCTTCTCAATTTAAACCATGTCTGTGCTACATCAAATTACTTTGGAAAACACTTTCACTTTAACTCAGGTCAGTACAAAAATCCAGTTATTAAAATTAAAATCGATCTATTATTGTATAGAAGCCAATGTATAGCAGACTTCTTGAACCTAATCTCAAAAATGTGAAGAGGAAAAACCCAAGAAGTATACAATCAGCAATGTTTTTATTTGAAGTGAGCATTAATAGCACTTAACGAAGCATTCATTAAAAATTAAACTGGAAGATGCTATTGAGAGAAATCTGCTGTTAAAAATCAGCGTGTCTCTGTCATAAGCAGCAACTTATGCACACATTGAAAAAGTTTATCTTAGCCCTGTTGTGATGAGATTTCACTGTACCCTTAAAACGTTACCACTAGAATCTATATGCTTTTAATGTTGATAACAGTTACCTTACTGAAGAGGCTCACGGAACCAGGGGCCAGTAGCGCAGTGGTGGGGACAAGCCATAGGTTTTGCCAGGGAAAGGAAAAGGACTCGGTGGCAATGAGAGGTCATCAGCATTTCCCATTATTGTGCTTTAAATATGCTCAGCATTCGCTCCCCTACTATTGTTTTTCACGTTCACCTTTGGAAGCAAGGTCAGCCAGGACTATTTAAAAAAAGTAAAAAGAAAATGTCAATATAGGTTTGAGCTATCTGCATGGAAAACTGCAATAATCGTCACGTCTTACACAGAAAAAAAGTAAAAGTTCTCCCCCTTTTTCTTTTACACAATAATCTTCTAGATTTGTTTGGACAAGACCAAGAATGGAATACTGCCCTCAATTAAAAATTCTTTCAAAAGGAAAGGGTGGATGCGATCAGGGATTCAGGAAGGAAATCTTAAACACAATATTCACAGCAATACTTCAATGATGCGTGTTACATCTCTGTCAATATATATATGCTTCATATACCTGTGGAAATATGTTTTGTTCGTGAACATATTACAGATGTGAAGCCCAGTCCTACCTAACAGGAGATTATAGCATCAGGCTCTTAAACTGGCAGCAAATCATTTCAACTGACATGTTGATACAAATACTTCAGCACATTATAATAGCACCTAGTAACAATGATATCAGGAAGAATAAAATTCCACAACTGTGAATGCATTTTTTCTTAAAAAAAAAAAAAATTAGCAAAACCATCCTGAACATTGTTCTACATTGTAACCCAAACCCCACATCTCATGCTAACGCTGATTCAGTGCAGACACTCTGACGTTAAAAAACAACGCCCCCATAAGAGGAAAATGGCATGGAGTTTTGTTGGGTGCATCGCGTACAACTTCTGATCAGAACTTGCCCCATCCCAGGCTTTCATTGCGAATGTGTTAGTGTCAGCAGGAGAACCAGAGATCTTCCAACAGAAAATGTCAAATTTGCATCTGTAAAATATAAAATATTAATCTGGTTTCTGCCATAAATTGCATTTTCTTAAAGACTTGGGAGGGTATCAAACCCAAATCCCTGACATTTCAGTTTGATGTAGTGAAACAGCAGAATAATTTCCCAGATCACATTGTATTCCCTGTCAGAAGAAGCTTAGCTCATGAGTTGGATGCGTTTTGCTGGTGATAACACACACAGTGCTAGAAAGGCTGGTCACCAGGTGAAAAATAACGTGTTCTGCAAATCGCAGGAGAAGCCCAATGACTGCTCAATGCCATTATGTCTAGATGTAGATATGCAAAAAAATGCCCCAAAAAACAGATCTGTGATTTGTGCTGGAGCCCAGCATAAACACCTCCTATCTATACTGATTTGCCAATCATTTCCAGGGAAACTGATTTAAAATCACATTCCCCGTCAGTAAAATATCAGTAAAAATCCATAAAATTCTTAGGTCTTGACCTACCAATATGCTGATGTGTAAAATTAGAGACCAGGGTGTAGGTTTTAAAAAAAAATCTGATAAAATATGTTGAACATTTGAATATACCACAGGCTTATTTTCTCAGACCAGAACTACTGTTTAGACTATATGTGACATTAAACATTTCCCATTTGCATTTGCTCTGTTTCTCATAGAAACTCTTAATGTAAGGAAAAATGAACGTGAATGCCGATTTCAGCATTTTTGACCAAACGCATAAACCCTGTTTTTACAACGGCATGTAGTGCGATGTGACCACACAAATGGTCAGCTCGCTCTTGAAGCCTGATATGGCCGTGCATTCAGCTCCTGGCAGCGGAGGTTTGCCAGATTACACAAGCTCACTTAAATTTAACGGCAATGAAAGTTGAAGAACTTTCTCCGTGTAGTCTCTCCAACTGGAATTAATGTCGCTGAAAATTACTATTTAGCGCTCCTCTGCTATTCTTCACAAACTGTTTTTTCCTTGAGCTTTAAATGGCTGAAAGTCTTTTAGTCAGTCTTATTACGGGATCAAAGCCGCCGCTGAGATCATAGCTTTTGGCTGTCACTTGGATTTTTTTCGGTGTAAACAGTGTTTCAGTGACCGAAATGCTCATGAAAGGTACCACACTGAAGTCTGCACTTTGTAAGCGATGTTATTGCTCCATATTTTCTTTAATCCTTAAACCTAACAGAGAGATTTTCATTTTGACTCCATTATCATCCTGCTGATTAAGCCCAACTACGCAATGTGGAGAAATAAACACAATAGTTCTTATACATTTATGTGAGGAAACAAGTACGTGTTTGTCAAAACAGTATGACTAATCAAGAAAAAAGATAATTTTCTCAGAAGTTCTGGGAACATATGGTGATGCAGAAAAGAACAAAGAAGGAATTATTCCTAATCAGAACCGAGAAAATGAGATTATCATGAGGTGGAGCAATGATAAGAAAACTGTCATTGACCAAGGAGAGATGTGCTGAGAAAACAAACCATCCATTAGTACGTAAAGGAGATAATATATATATATGAATTACTTAAAGAACTGGAGGTAATTGCTCTAATGATTTTACTCCATATTCATCTAATGCTCAGAGTAAAAATATAGTTCCAGTTTATTTTTTAAGTCACACAAGTAGTATCTACAATAACCAAATATGACCTTTGCAATGAAAAAAAAATCAGAATATGGATTTTGATTCGTTCTGTGAGATGTTTTCAGAAGGTCCTGAAGAGTAATCTGCCTTTATTGCTACCAAGGTGGTCAACCTGCCTCAGGACTGTATCATCTGGTGTTACAGGAAACCCTACAGAAGAGTAAAATTAGCGACCTGCAAATTGTCACACTTTATAGGTGTGAGCTGAAAAGTGGGTAATATATCTACTAACATAAATACCAATTACAGTATTTACCTTTGAGCAAATCTTAAAAAAAAGTAAGTACAAAATTCAGTATGTGAAGATAAAATTCTACACATAAATCAGTTAATTGCTGGAATGCCTCCCTGTGACAAAAATTCTTCTTGCCAGAGAATTAACAATAAATTCTACCTATTTTCCAGCCTAAATAACATCCCTAGCTAATCAAGGGAACCATTCAATAAGGAATATTTTTTTGTGTGTTTCATCTTTTGTCTGAGAGATGCCAGAAATTATTGGGGGGGAGGGGGAAATTAGGATCACCTTTTAGGTCTGTCTGCCCAGAAGGGTCTGCTCAGGAGTGACTGTCCCCGGCTGTGCTCCTACCAGTGTTTTGCCTGTTTTGGCTTTCGATTATACAAGCCAGGGACCTTGTACCTCAGCATCCACGGCTCCTGGGGAGAGCAGACACCTGGAAATGTCGCTGCGAAGGAGAGAGAGAACAACGGTCACAAAGGAGAGGACAAAGGGGAGGAGATGGTGAGCAAGACATGGAAAATGTGTTTCCTCTCAATTGTCACTTCTGCTGGATCTTTTCAAACACATCACTTTGCAAGAAAGATGGTTTGTGATACAGTGTTGTGGAATTTATCATAAGAATTCACTCATTTGTCCCCACCTTATTTAAGACACTAACTGAGCCGTCATTCCCTTACTGTGCAAATATTTAATGCCTTGTTTAAACATTGTGCAACTAAACACTTCAAAAGTTATTGTTCTGTTACAATAGTTATTTAGCAGTGACATACATTGAATCTTTATAAAACTGGTGTCAAAAAAACCAGTATTTCAAGGGGATTTTTATTGCTATCAGCTATGAGTAAATGTTAGCCTCAAACAAATTAAAATAGTTTGTATGGGGGGTGAGGGGTCGTGACTTAGCATCCACCTGGATCTGCTGGGAGGAATTTAATATAAACAGTGCTTTAGGGGCTTCATTTTAGACCCCATCTTTTGGAGATCTGGAGCACTGTCCAAACACCTCTGGGGAGGCAGTACGGCTGTAAGAGCTGGACAAAGGAAGGAAAGACTCTAATCAAACATCACAGCTCTGCCCAACCTTTCAGCAGAGTTCCTCTGTGACAGCCGTCATGGTACAAAATACTCAAAGGGGTGTGTATACCTATCAGCATTTCATCTTTAAATGGCTGCTTTAATTTCTATTTATTTTTAAACAGGCCTGAGCATGTGTCCAAGATCCATTTGTTACAGTTTTACAAGGCAGAATTGTGATTTCAGTTTATTAATAGGTATTATTTATTGCTTGTGTTTATCCTTGGCTCTGTAGGATTATATCTCACTGGGCATGTAAGAGATTTGTTTGTTGGGGCCAGTCTATAAACTAAGATTTCTGTGTTCCGTACCTGTTCCATAATCAAAAGAAAATCATCCAAATAGGTTGGCAAAATGTTCTGTCTCTCCCTTTAATGTTAGAATAACTGTGATAATAATCTGCAATGATTTAGTCCCCCTGGTTATAATATATGGCCTTTTACTTTTCTTGGGTTTAGGTCATTTCATATATATTCTGATTTTCTAGCAAAATATATTTTCTGATTCCATTATTTATTTCTTAAATTTATCCATCTGCTATAAGCCCATCTCATTTCTCAAGCCCAGCAACCCCCAAGCAAAGTCCATCCTAAGAAATACCCTCCAAACCTTTCCTACTGACACGCCGAGCACTTACTTTTCTGCCAGACTCCAGAGATGCTGCCACCGCAACACGTGTGGCATCAGTCTTGTACACTTGATAAAGGTTAAGAAACTAAAACTAGCTGTAAACGCAGCAAATCGTAGCTTTGTGACTATTCCCCAAGGTAGATGACTTTAAATGTCGTCCTGTTATGAAATACACCCTCAAGAAAACGCCGAAAAGTCAGTGTAGCGTGTTGCATTAGTCGCTTGAAAAGACGCACACCAGTGACACGCGGTTTCAGGCTGAATTCCCCAGGTACACACGATACCACCATCCAAGAGAGAGGATCCAAACGGCACGTGCTTCGTGTTACTAGAACTGATGCTAGCATATTTATACTGCGACCGCTGTTAATGCTTGGGGATGTACAATGAAAGAGGATCCTGTAAATGCTCACGTGCTTGAGAATTTCTGTGCCTCTCTGTTTCACTGCGACCACAAAGTTTTTTTCTGCATTTAAATGGTTGACACTGTAAAAGGTATTGATTTGATACACTAAAGCTACAGTAGATTGAATGAAATGCCATGTGGCTTCAAACACCTTAGGGAAAGAGAGTACAACGGGAGATTAAAGGTGATTTACACCATCAAACATCGCTTCTGAATTGGAGGAGCATCCAAGCAACAAGACCAGAAGTCCTGATGGATAGTTTGCCAACAGCACACGAGCGGTTAAAAGAGAACTCTGACGCTTACTTGTGACTGTTTCATTTTTACAGGATGTTGGCATGCATTTTAAAAGCAATATAAAAATATACAAAATAATGGAAACAGGTAGCATCAATCAGTTTGCAGGTTTTTGGCCAGAAGGGCTTACCAGAGCTTACCAAGGGCTTCTCGACTGACATAGATGTCGCAGTCCCTCGCACGTCAAGTGTTATTATTGTACTGACCCAAATAACTTGCCTTTAAGTGATGGCTTTCCACAGCTCTTTAGAAAACTTGTCTATTGTACACTCACTCAACTAGTCTATTGTACACTCAGGCAAATTAATTTTGGCTTTAACGTAGCCTGTCCTTTTGTAAAAATGCAATGTATCATCGATTTTGAGCACTAACACCTGCAGGAAACAGTCTGTGTTGAGTCACATATATAAAATCCATCGGGAAAATTCTGTTTCCTGGGTGTGCGAGGACAGCATCTGTCGCTGCTAACACTGAACACATGTGTTTGTCTTTTTAAAAAAAATCCTATCCGCAGCCAGAAAGATTTGAAAATAGTCAGAAGCTGTCAAAAGCAAATTTCCCTGAAAAAATGAGCCACACTAAAACCAAGATACATATTTCTATGCCTGTGCTTAACCATAGGCAAGGTCAGCCCAGCAATGCATTAGATCACCTATTCAAAGCTTGATTTATCCAGCAAAAAATGTGGAGACTAATTACACAGAAAATAAGCTCTTGTGATTAATTATTGGGAATAAAATCAAGCTGTAATTATTGATGGGGGGGAAAAAAGCCATAAACAATTCACTTAAAGTCAAGTAACAGAGCTTGTTTTTAACTACAGCAAGATGCTGAAGTTAGAACTGGAAAAGTTGCAAAACAAAATAAACTGAAGTTTGTCCAAATTCATTGTATTATATTACAGTCATCTGTTAGTGATTATAAGCCAGTGAGGTCTGTTGTAAAATGCTTACAAAGGATATAGAAATAGTCTTCAAAGATGAAACAAATTAGGAATAACTGGCCTCTAAACAAGCATCTGATGTATGAAAAAGGATGGTAAGAAAATGAAAACCTCAGAATGCTTTAGACCAGCTGCCTGAAACAACCCTCATTTCCATTTCTAAAGGGTCCAAGTCAGATGTGACATAAGCGTGATGCAAACGGCCGCACAATGTTAACGTTGGGAAATTTGCCGTAATGTATAGTTTGCTAAAGAAGAACAGAGAAGGGAAGAGTGAGAGGGGCTTATTAACATGTAACTTAAACCACCGCCATCCTTTTTGAATCTGGACCAGGTTAACTGGGATGAGAGCTAAAAAGATGTTATGGAAGGACAAAACCTACATGCACTGCATTCTAGCTAACTAGAAAATATATGTCACTTCAAGTTAGATCACTCACTTTGGTTCCTTTTGTTCAGACGTTACATGCTGTAGAGCTTCATTTTTACTGTCACCAAAAAGTTTGAAGCAAATGAGCAGAGCCTAGTTGAGGCCTGGCTGTTAGGGGATGCACTTTCAGCTTTTAAGGGCCACATAAAATCCAGGCTTAACATAAATACATTTTCTAAATGTTGTGGAAGCAGCAAATGCCTGTGTTTGTACATATTTAGCAACATCCCCCCAGCCCTGACCTGGACATTTTTAGCATTTGAGCTTTTATTTTCCCAAGTCAAAATGTTTTGTAAATTCAGAGTCACGTTTGATCAACAGCAAATTATAGCAACATAATCTCTACAGCAATTTAGGAGACTGCAATGGAAATTCCTTCTTGTCCCTGCTTTGTGATGCAGGTTCTCTGTCCTTGTCATACTGACCCTCGGGTCTTGGTTACTCACAACCTCTTTGTTGCACTCGGCAGGAAGGAAACAACCGTATCACCAAGAGTGATGCTGACCGAGAAAGCAGGAAAAGGAGGAGAACGTTAGAGGGAAAAGGAAGCACCTAGAAAGTCATGGATGGGGTCAAAGCCACACGGCTCAGCACTGAGCCGTCAGGGGTTTGCAGGATTTTCCAGCACGAGTGACAAAGAGCCAGATCTACAAGCTCTTACCTCTCTTTAAGCTCTTACCTCTCATTTAAGCCTCTGAACTCCCACAAAACCTAATGCATCAAAACCGTGAGTGTGAAACCTCTGGGCAGGGCGGTTTTAACTCTTTCCCTGGACAGCTGCAGCCCATCAGTACGCTAACGTGGTGAGCTGAAGCTGTCCCCTCGCAGTCCTCGCCTCCTCCCTCCCCGCCCTCTGTTCCGCACCCTGCACCAAAGCTTTCCTCACCAGCGATCCCTGCTCCGCCCGGCTGCTTGCCCTTCCGTGGCCTGCGCTTCCTCCGCTCCCACGACCTCCTCAGCCGCTCGCCCTTCTCCAGAGCGCTGCTGTGAGAAACGAAGCGCGTGAAGAGAGCCGGTAGCATCAGGGGACAATTGGCGCTGCTCGGGACTTCCAGCGTCAGCTAAGGAGAGTCAGGCTTTGTACTTAATTTTAAAAGTAGCGTCGGAGCTGTCATTACAGCCAGGATAAATGAGAAAAGACTGGATCTTGGTTTCTTCCAGCTAAATCAAAAATACTGGAGATGAACATGGCAAGTGCTCCAATAAGGAAAAAAATTAGCCTGCTCCTTCTGCAAAATTTTATCAACATTTCCCCCCAAAAATGTATGAAAAATGCCATTACCCTCTAATAAGCGGCTATGTGACTCCAGGTACGATGTTAAGTAAAGCAGTGCATTGTAAAACTGGGAGAGATGTCAAATTAATCCAAAGTTAGCCTTTCTATATGGGATATAACTCAGGTGCAGATGAGAAGTTTGGCCCCTAAACTAGATACAGGAAACTTAATTTGCTGCATAAGTTATTGACAGTGTCAATGAAGACTGAAGGCAAAAAGACCAAAACCGCATAGCTGCACACTTTCTGCTGGATGCTAAACTTACTGAAATTGTCTGAATTTACTAAAACTTTACCATCTTCTAGCACAATTGGTATCAGAAAACGAATTTTTTTTTTTAATTTTCCTAATACAAGTTCCGGAGGAAAGTGCCACACAGGTTACACAGACTCTCTGGGGATGAAGACAGAAAACTAAACGACGTCAAAGAAAGAGATGGGAAAAGAACACGTTTGTACTTCTGTCTGGAACCAATCGTAGCGTATTACAGAAAAAAAAAATCATGAGACTAGGGTAGGAGTACAGGCGCTGTCAAAGGATACTGGGCCAGATGAGCTCTTGGCCTGACCCGATATGGCTGTTCATCTTACATTTTCACCCAAAACATGGCCCATTTCTCTCGAGGTACTTCAGAATTTGTTACAAAGAATTTGTTAACAAGCAACAAAAAGGAATAAAGAAAGCTGCAGAAAGGACAAAACAGAAACAGCACGGGGTTTCTGGGAAGGTAAGAAAAAAGAGAGGAACTACATTTGCATCTGCTACCCCAGCGAAAAGAAAGAAAACAGCATGCCAGAGAATGTGAAGATACCAACTATTATTTATTGAAAATATTTCAGGAAGGAAAATCATAATCACCAGCAAAGTCAGGGCATTTAAATGAGTTGAGTGGCACAGAAAATGGTGTAATACCGAATGTTATTATGCCTTTATTGTAATAATTCTCTCCCTCACTTAGGAAAGGCTCAAAAATACTGAATTTCAAGTTTTATGAAAAAGCGTTACGTAATAAAGGCAACTTAATGCTCCATGAGAGACAGTTTGAGCCTTTAACCAGAGTTCTGATTTACTACGTTGACGTCCCAGCCCAGAAGCATGCCCCAATACACATGCAGAAGCACAAAAATAGATTCCCAGCTGCGCATACTAATACCCATCTGCTCGAATGGTAACAGAGTAGGTCATTAAAAAAACGGCATTTTTAACCCAGGAAGCATTGCAGTCTTTTATATTATACCACATTCAGTGTCTCCGAAAGAGATGCTTCCAAGAGTAGCAAGGCAGCAAGCCCACTTGTGTCCTAAAAATCATCTCAAGGGAAGCTGGCTGCCGAGCTGCTGTCTCAGTTCATTTTCTTCACGCTATGAGAGATATGACCATGCTGCTCCCGAAAACTTGGTGAGATTTATTTCAGGGAGGAATGCTTCCTTCTGCTTCTTGTGCACAATTTTTGGAATATTTCAGCTGTGTCTCAGGGAAAGTTTGTCTCTCTCTCTGAGCGAACCTGTTTATTTTTGGGAAGTGTTGAGTTGTTGCAACGCTGAGAAAGAGATAACTTTTTTTCCTCCACATAATGACCTGTATTTGTTCTGATGTATCTTATTATAATTGCACATCCGCCTCGGAGCGGCAGTCTCTCATATAGGCAACTCTTCTGGCTGAGGGGACCGGGGTTTGTCTGAGAGGAGCCGGGGGGCCCAAGCACCCCTGGTTCCCCTCAGACAACCCCCAGCCCCTTGGCTCCTCTCAGAAAACCCCCAGCACCTCTCCAAGCCCTCTGGCTCCCCTCAGACCTCCCCGGGCCCCCTCACACCCTCTGGCTCCTCTCAGAACCCCCAGCTCCCCTCAGACACCCCCGGCCCCCTCAAGCCCTCTGGCTCCCCTCAGAACTCCCCGGCCCCCTCAAACCCTCTGGCTCCTCTCAGAACCCCCAGCTCCCCTCAGACTCCCCCGACCCCTCAAACCCCCCGGCCGGGCTGAGGCAGGTGGGAGGGATGAGGAGAAGGGGAGTAGCCGAAGAGACAGGAGTTTCCCCGAGAGCTTCCCGGCACTGACAGCGAGCGGAGGGAGGGCGGGAGGTAGCGGGCCGGGCTCCCCCGGCTATTAGTACCGGCCCTCGGCGGAGCCCGCCTCAGTGCGGAGCCGCCCCGGTCACTCGCAGCCTCCCAGCACCATGCAGGGGCTCGGCGCCGCGCCGCCCGCCGCCTTCCTCCTGCTCCTCCTCCGCCTCAGCTCGCCGGCGGCCGCGGGGCCGGGCGCGGAGCGGGAGCTGAACCCCAGCAGCCGGCTGGCCGCGGGGGCGGCGCGGGTGGCACTGCACTACCTCAACTTCCAGACGGCGTCCCCCGGCGCGCTGCAGGCGCTGGGGCAGGTCCGCAAGGCCACGCTGAAGGTAGGGGGAAGCCGGCGGGGCACGGGGGTGGCTGCGGCTCCGGAGGAGCGCGGTGCGGGCGGGGGGGCAACCCAGGAGGGCCGGCGCGGTCTTTAAAGTGACGCTGGGAGAAGTACAATTAATAATAATTATTGTAATAAAAGAGTTGGGCAGCGGTGCGCAGCTGAGCCTTGAGGTTAGCGCGGCCCCGCGCTGGGCACCGGGCACCTTCCCGCCTCCCGCGGGGGCTGCTGTCCCGCGCCCCTTCCCTCAGGGGGTCGGGGCACCCGGGTCCCCTCAGAGGGGGAGCAGGGGTCCTCCTCAAAAGGTCATTAACTTACTCGTGATTTAAATACCCTCCAAATCCAAGCCCAGCGCCCCGTGTGTTGGTCGAGGTTGCTCCCAGTGCCCTGGTCTGGAGTCACAAGCAGCGTAGCACAGATGAGGGAAAGAGGGGACCGAGGCATGTGGCGGGCACATGCTGGAAAGGAAACAGTTTGATAAGTGAACATTTTCAGCAGAATCGCTTCTGGAGCGACCATCTACTTTGTGTGGGTAGGGACAGAAGGGACTTTGGGCTTTCTATCTCTGAGACCAAGAGCTACAACTAAAGGCGATGCAGTTCCCATCAGAAAACACGCCTTTATCTTCCAAAAAACATGTCAAATTGAGGTGACAGGAGCAGCTACAGGGGCAGAGCTTTCACGTCACGGAGAGCTTATCAGGGATGCTCGAGGCGGTGCCCAGGGCGTACCGGAGCCCTGTCTGTGTATGTTCCACAGTTCCCCGACCGTCAGGGCCCCCGCTGCTGCCCGCAAGCACCTGCCACTCAGCCCTTCTCTTCCTTTGGCTGCAGGTTTGGGGTTTTTTTTTTACAGCTTGCTCAGTTTCTGAAAGTAAGAGAACAGACAAAAACTTTTGGGGAAGATCCTGGAAGGAAGGCGCTACCTTCCTGGAGAGCTGAGGAGGGTCTAAGCTATCTCTTCTGCCAAGTGACTAGTGATAGAACGAGAGGAAACGGCCTCAAGTTGCGCCAGGGGAGGTTTAGGTTGGACATGAGCAGAAATTTCTTTCCTGCAAGAGTGGTCAAGCCCTGGCACAGGCTGCCCAGGGCAGTGGTGGAGTCCGCATCCCTGGAGGGATTTAAAAGACGTGTAGATGAGGCGCTTAGGGACATGGTTTAGTGGGCATGGGGGGGTTGGGTTGTCGGTTGGACTCGATGATCTTAGAGGTCTTTTCCCACCTTAGTGCTTCTATGATTCTATTCTATGATTCTATTGCAGTGGATGGGGTTTAAAACCAGCCCTCTCACCTAGTCTGTCTCACCAGGCTAGTGCTGGGCAGCTCCCTAAAGCGAGGGCTGGTTGTTTTGGATTCCCAGTCTGAAGTGCCAAATGCAGCACTGGATTCCACTGGATCCTTTTCATGGCTCTGGCATCCAAGAAGGAGATCTTACAACATTTGTCCTTCAGCATCTGCACAGCTTGTTCAATCCAGGCCCTCACTCCTAAAATTGAGACTAAGATGGTACAGTGTAAAATCTTCCCTTTCAAGAAAGACGTTCCTAGCCAGCTTAAAGTGTTTAGGCTGTACTATTGTGGTCCTTACAACATTGAACTTGAGCCTCAGTCTTTCACGTATGTCCTACTTGATGGTGGTTCCAAAACAATTTGAAGCCTATTTGAGTTGCACACAATATTTAACAGACCAGAATAATTTCCAATTAAATTTGACAAAACACAAACTACCGCATAATGATTCAGAATTTGTGTATTACTTTGTGTAACGCGAGGCTAAAAGATAGCGTTAGTTGTGCTACCTGTCTGGGAATGCAAACACCATGTCCTGCTGTAGATTTATCTGAGACCATACGCTTCAGGTAACTCTCTGTTCTTATCATCATTCCCAAACAGATCATTAAACATACAGTTTAATAGGTGCTGAGCATGGACGTGCTAGTGTGACATTTAATTCTTCCTATGAAATTGCTGCGGACACCTATGAGAGAAATTTACTACGATATTTCATACTTCTCTCGAAAGGTACAAGCACTCCTTCTGTATTTACTGGGCACTTTACTGGGCAGTGTGCATATGTGTATATTTACATATGCAAATGCTTGTGCCTCTTTTAAACACAAGAACATGGCCTCTGGAAGCAGCGCCCTTGTCCAGTAGAGAGACATATCAGAAGTAAGGGGTGGTGCAGCCCCAGTGGAACTGAATATTTGCAAGATAGTTTTGGTTGCGGGGAGAGGAAGGGATTTTTTCCCACTCACCGTCAGCCACCTGCTTTTTAATA
Organism: Pelecanoides urinatrix; assembly: GCA_013400755.1. Taxonomy (NCBI): domain Eukaryota; kingdom Metazoa; phylum Chordata; class Aves; order Procellariiformes; family Procellariidae; genus Pelecanoides; species Pelecanoides urinatrix. The sequence goes on along the minus strand of VZTQ01012774.1, from coordinate 245,484 downwards.
CAGGAAGGAAAAAAAATTGGTTTATTACAGAGAAGTGAAATGCCTCATTATTTCCTCAGTACTCGATGCTGTAGGAGCTCACTTTAACCACTTTCTGCAGTCTATTTCCCCTTTTTCTTTGCACACTCTGTGAAAACGAGAGGAGAAATGTACTAGACATGGTCACTTCCTTCTTTCCTGTCCTCCACTGTAAAAAAATGAAAAGAATTTCCTGGAAGGAATATGCTATATTATGTGAATGTAAGAGACAGAAATGTTGAGGGTTTGGGGGTTTTTTGTTTGGGTTTTTTGTTTGGTTGTTGTTTGGTTTGGGGGTTTTTGTTTATTTTTTGGTTTTTTTTTTGTTTGTTTGGTTGGGTTTTTTTAAGAAGGCTAGTTTCCTATTGGTTAGTGTATTACTGGATCTAGTAAAAATAGGATAATTTTATCACAGAATTTAATCATGAGCATTGTATTTTAAAACTAACCCTATTAGCCCACTAGCCAGTGAAACTGGTAACTAGAAACAGGATGGGAAACAGTCACCAGTATGGTAACTCTGTTAGATATGAAGGATTTTTCAAGTTCAGGTAAAATGAGACTTCAGTGCTTTTCTCTCCTAGCAACAAATAGTAGAGATATGCCAAACACATAATAATTCCTACCTTGCCAATGGCTGCGGTTTTCTTTTTGTTGTCCCTTCTCATTGATGTAGGTTTTTTCTTAACTTAAGTGAGTATCTTCTAGAAAACAGCAGCATGCATCTCATGGAATTGTTGACAGCTGCACTTTAAAATACGTTTTTGAGAAGAGAAGCATTAGTGTGTGCCAGCTGAAGATCCTAGAATTCAAGAGAGAAGCTTTCAAAACACTGACGTAGCAGTGTCCCATACCAAGCTGTCCTGGAAATCATAACTGAGCAGTAGGTAGGTGAACCAGGAGGTGAAGTCTGAAGGTAAAGCTAGGTAATCTTTTGGCTAAACTGCAACATTTGCTTAAACGGGATTACAAAATACAATTTTACAGATGGATATTTCTGTTCAGAAGCTCATCTTGACACAAAACAGTGTAATATCAGGTCTGTGGTCCTAATACTAGAAGTCAGTTAAAAGATTTCTACTTATTTCCAACAGTCAGGACCCTGCATTAGGGTGAGAAAGGTAAAAATCAGTGACGGGGTAGGTAAATTGTCTAAGTCAAGCTAGATACAGAGAGGTGCAGAAAATAGCCACCTCTGCTGGCTTTTCCCTCCTGCCTGGGGCAGCCCGGAGCTCACCTGGCTGCTTGCGGATCAGACACCTCCAGAAGCCACGGGCCACCTGAGCTGGCTGGCAGGGACCGCGGCAGGGCTGCGAGGTGGGAATGCCCCTAGGCAGGACCCCAAAGGACGCGTCTCTCGCTCCTCTCCCAGCAGTGCCAGCTTCTCCATGCTTAGTGATCAGGTCAGCCCTCTGATCCAGCGACCCAAAACCGCTCCCAGGGACGAAATGCTGGTGGGGAAACACACCGGAGAAGAGGTGGAAACCTGCAGCGAGGGGCGAGAGAGGGATCACCCCTTTCTGTGCCAGTGGGAAATTAGAGCAGTGTAAACCAATTGCGAAACTGCCTCCTTCGGGACCTGGAATGAAACTGCTTTTAAATTGCTATTCTGGCCTTTACGGTACGAAAAATCTGTCATAACAGTTGCATTAATTTTGAGCCCGGAAATAAAACAATCCCGTGACCCAGATATTCAGTGGAAAAATGAATTACTCACTTGTTTTCTTCTCTTTTGGACACTTTTATCTCTGGCTGCTTTCCGCCAGCCATCGTTGTGTGATGTCAAATATTCCTGAGCTCTTATTTAACTCACACTATGGGATGGTTTACCGGGATGCATTTTGGGATGATAGTGGAAAACAAGAGTGGAAATAAAAGTGATGTTTTTCTTCAAAACTAGAAATACTTTTGTAAAAGTTAAAATTATTTCATGCTAAATGTAGCTTCTCCCTCTCCCTGGTAAGATCAAAGAAGCTCTCTTGTATGCATACCAGACTGAATATGTATTTTAGCTCTGTAGAGCCACTTGAAAGCTTTCTAGCTGAGTAGTACTGCCATGGTGGAATTGTTGCAAGTGAAGAGAGAGTATCTACTTTAAAAACCACATAAGCACAGAATTATGTATTCTTTTTAAAGTATTTACCAAGCTATTAGTCATGAAGCTGTTCTATATTCTTCTATTGAGAAGAATCAGAGACTGAATAATTAGTTTATAAAAAGTTCTAACTGGTTTTGTTTTCTTCATTAGTTTTTGATATCAGGCAAGTGCAATGAAATTGCTGGGATATTTTGTCAGAATCTGATTACTATTCTCAAAGTTGTCACACCTATAAAAACGATTTTTTCTTTAGCAGACAGGTGACACCAATGCAAGAACAAATAATATTGGAAGAAAAGTTGAACATATTTTGAATGACTGAACATGCTGGACAGAAGAGATCCAGTTTAACTATGAAAGAGCCTCTGTTACAGAGTTTAAGACCCTGATGTTGTAACTGGAGTGTGCAGTCAGGCTGCTGTACTGTGTCCCTTGAGGAGAAGGCTCAGCAGGAAACCCTGTCCACTATCATCCGTTAAATCAGAGCTAAGTTTCTCCTGCTTCAAAAGTGTTGCCGTCCAACTGACTCTATGTCAGGTTCTCTCATCTGCAGTTACTGATGACAAGAAAAGGAGTAAGCCTAGGTCACTGTGCTTAAAAAATACCCGTACTTGATCAAATGAAGAGTGTTAGAAACAACAGAGATAACACCTCTTGGGTAGCTTTAAAGTAACTGGGAACTTAGACTTAACTGCAGCAATTATCATGAGAGATTAGACCCTTCTTTCAGTGCCACGAATTACTGATTCTTTTGTAAACCTGCATTTCAGAAAGCTAGTTTTTACCATTTTGCTATGCTAAGAGTGTCTGTTCATGATCTCTGTCATGTTGAGGACAAGATTTCAGCCAATACACAAAACGGGGGCAGGAGAGAAGGGGAGAACGAGGAGGCAGAGAAGAGGTTGTAAGTCTGAACTCGTCCTCTCTCCATTCCCTCCATCCGCTTCACGGTGTCAGCTGGGTCCAGCTCCAGACTTGCCTCATCGTAAAGCTCCAAGAGGGGATTTCAAGTGACTAAACCAATTTGCCCTCTTATCTGCAGCGTGTAACTCCCTGTATGCACTAAAGGCAGGTGCTGGCCTGATGGCCTTGCCCTGGGAAAGTAACGTTATGCTATTAATGGCTTCCTGGAAGAAAGTATGATGGGAACACAAAGGCCCAAGTTTAGATAAATAAGACACATGCACGTTTGCTTTGGGTTCTAATCTTCAAAATTGTGCAAACAGACAGAATTCCCCCCTGTTTATCTTAAGAGTATTGTATTTAAAAGGCAAGACTAACAAATCTTATGTTTGCTGGAATACAGCAATTTGACTTAAATGTACGCTTTAAAAGGCAGCTTGCATTCTCCAGTAAGATGCATTTTCTACACACTACCTCACACATGCTGCACAAAGGAAAACCTGTGTAACAATATATCCTACACCAGTAGCAAATGGAAGCAAGAAGAGGTTTATGAGAAGGGAGAATGCCTCTTATTAAACCAGGTAATATATGCAAAAGGAACAAACCTTCAGACACAGAAGTGACCTGGTTTGTATATCAGAAAGCTCGTCTAATAAACCACAGTATAGCATACAAAAAGACTTACTTTCTTTCATTTATTTCTGGCTGATTTAATCAAAGGAAAGGCTTGGAAATATACCAAACAGTTAAGTGACACATAATGACATTTTACAAGGAATTAGTTGAATAAGTGTAAAGTTTTCCATACAATTTGTTACTCGGACTCACCACTCAAAAATAAATACAGAAATTTCAAAAGTGAATATACAAGTTGGTAGGAAAATATGAGACTGACTAACGAAGTAAAGAGCAGATAATGCAAATACTTTTTATTAGGCTCTGCTCTTACACTATTAAATGAGACATGATCCTGTTTCAGGGTAATTAATATTTTTCATGGCCAACATTAAAAGCTAGTTTCTGTTTCAGCCTGCTTGGGGCCAGGACAGGCTGTGATAATCCCACACCAAAAATACAGTTTGTTAACTGAACCATTTCTGTCAGCAACAGGAAAAAAAAAACCAAAACAAACTGAAAAAAACCCAAATCCAAAAAGGTGTACATTTCTAAGGCTTTTCTGATGTTTTGTGCTACAAGAGGTGCTACTGACTGCTTCCCATCAGCAAGGAGTATTCTTTTATTTTTCCTTAACAAGCAGAATCTTAGATAGTTGACTGGGCAACTTAATGACTGGTATTCTCAGGGCAAAAGAGAGCAGACAGGTCAGAATCCTGCTCTGACATGCTGGGTAGCGAAATTAGTCTCTTTCCAGTCACAATAAAAAAAAAAAACGTAGAAAGGTCAGCACCCCTAAGATTAAATTAGCTTGCGTAATTCCTGCTCAGCTGTGAATCAGTCAGCAAGATTTGATTTATTTATATATTCAGGGGCACTCTGATAGCCCGTGCAAAAAATACCTCCTCAGAAGCTGAACACTGATTTGTGAATTTTATTATTTTTAAAGTTACTCAGTATCAATCTGTCCTCTGAAGGACTTGGAGCTGCATTTTTCTTCTTGCATATCTCTGTGAGGAAAGGCTTTAAAACATCCCTTAATATAAAGGTTATTTATTGTTGTGGTTAAGACCCTTTGTGTTTGCTGCTAGGATCACCTCAGCACATCTCGTCTCGTTTTCCCTCCTCAGCACCTCAGCAAGTCACAGTACGTAAGGTTATAGTTACACTGATGGCCAAATCCTTCTCTCTTCCAGAACGTCCCAGACTCTGGTCACAAGTATTACCTGCAGTTCACTACCGAAGACTACAAAAGCGGGGTGAGTTTATGGTCCACCACGTTTCTTCTGACAGCGTGTGTTAAATGACCTTTAACATCTCCAAATCAGGGTACAGTTAATTGCTTTCATAAATGGATCTTTCCCAATGGAAAGACTTACCTTTATGCTTCTGCCTGCCTGGGGCATGGTTTGCTCTTCGCATCACACGAGTATCTCAGTCCTCTGCTCCGCCGGGGTCCACGCGGTCAGAGCACCGTCGTTACCTGCTTTGCGCAGTGCCTGAAGAAGTTCTCTCGTTTAAGTGGCATCAGGCAACCAAGCGCCCGAGTGGAACTTTGCCGTGGTCCAAACTCAGTGTGACAGTATGGTCCTCATTACCCTGCTGTGTCCACGCACCAAAATGGGAATACAGAGTTGACAGTTGTGTGTTCTTTTTAATTATAACCCGCCCCCCCATTCATTCCGTCAGACAGCTGTCGTTAGCAATTTTACTGTGAGCATTTGCTTTTCCATTACACACATTTTATGAAATTCAGATTATTTTCAGAATTTAATATGAAACATTAGATTATTTTTGTTTTAAGGCTGAAACATCATATGAATATCAATTAAATTCCCTGTTACCAATTAATATTATTTCTTGAGAACTCTCAAACATATTTCCAAGATGACTTAGTGCTTTTCTGCTACACTTTAATTAAAAACTTCTGTTAAATTACTTTAGCCTTGTGGTTTTAACTTACTTACTTTTCTGGAAAAAAATTTAGATCCATCTAAAGACTTTCTTGACACCTGCACAGCTTCATACAAAGCATCTCATGAAGACATATGTACTCCACATGTATACTTCACATGTTAATACCAAGAGCTTTTATAATAATATGTTGCTGGTAAATAAAATCTTGATTAAAGATAACAGCTTTAAATGCTACCTTTACAGGAAAATGCCGGGAGCTGCCTTGCTACAGTGTTGTATCCGAAGACAAAGTCTCCGCCTGTGGTCAGTATCAAGTGCACACATACCAAAGACCAGAAGCAAATCGAAGAAGAGGACAAGAGACTTTACCAAAAAATTAGGCACCAAACCAAACCAATAATTGGAAACAATATCCCAGGTATATTCCTCCGAATAACCAATTGTATTTCATTTTATCTCAAAGAGTCTGGGCACTTTTAAGAGCACAAGCAAATGTACACGCAGTTTAAAAAGTAGAGACATATATTTACAGTAGCACCCTAAAACCATGGAGCTAATTATCAAAACAATTCCATCTTGCCAGTGATTCTTGGGGAGAAAAAAAACCATGCTGCGTTTTAGCAACAGTAGTCAGCACAAGGTTGTGAAGGTGTTTGGGATTTAAAAACAAGCCTATGCAATTTTATACTCAAGTAAATGCAAAATGTCCTCAAGTAAGAACAAGTGCTTCAACGCACACACCTTCCCCAGCTGCGGGTGGAGATTCACAAGGGATGACTAACAGAATTTGTCCGTCCTGGAAAGAGTGCCCCGGTCCCTCCTTTCCTCCCGGCTAGGTACGGACCTCCATTACCGTGGCTGCTGGGTTTCTCACTCCTCAGGGGACCCGGTGAGTAGTGTCTCTTGGCAATTTCAGTTCTGTCACGCTTTCATACTTTACCATGACTGCAGGTTTAGCATCATTCTCCTCCCTGCTCAAGATCGTAACACATCTGAGGGAAGAGTCACTTCCCAGGAACAGTGGTACGCCAGGCAAAAGCGTTCTGTGGTTTATCCTTTTTCTGCTGAACGGTCAGAATTAATCATTTTTAAATTGCTCTCTTTCTCCCTCGCAGACAGCTATGGCAACATCGAACCCGCCCTGGAGCCAGCGTGGGCTTTGGCTGTTGCTGGCAGCAGTTACCTTATGTGGGAAAAGTCAACGGAGAACTTGGGTTACTTCATGGCGCAAGTCACGTCTGTGAAGCAGTGGGTAAGCGAAGTGGAAATCACACGCCTGCGTTACAGAAGCCAACAGACTCTCCCAAGCAGCAGAGAATAAAACCACCAACAGCTCACGCTGTCTGTAACAGGTGTGATTCTCCCAAAATCCCCGTGGCTTCTCCATATAAGTATCTCTGGACAATTTTTGTCCAGGTTTTGGTGGAAAAGTTTTACTCACTTGGACAAAATTTGGTTTTCCTTGTTTACATGAGTGGGTCTGTTGGCTTCTGCAGGTTTAATCAGGAGATTTGAACATACGGTCCTGCCCGATACTAAGTGGCTCCTAGTACCCTTCGCCCTCCTAGCCAAGCTGGAAGGCAGCGTCAGTATAGAACCTGACGTACGCTCTCTGGGGAACATACCTTACACCGCAGCATATAGAACAGGAGTTCCCAAAGCTTTGTTTCCCTCAGTCGTCTGTGATCAATAGACAGTGTTCAGTTTTTCTCCCTGGTTACTTAGAATAAGATTTCTCTGAAGGAGAGATTAGTAGTCAGGTAAGATTCTCAAATTTATTTGAGGGTTAAACTCAATTCATTAGCATCTGAGTCAGCCTAGTTTCATGTCAGAGAACAGTCAGGCTGCAGAGCTGCGCTGCAGTTAGTGCCTTCAAAGCTCCTCTGCAGGAAGGGCTCCTAATTCCCCGTCTCACTCCAGCCAATGACCACAGCCATCGCGAGCCCTATTCACCTCGCTCCCTAAGCAAGCTAAACGCAGGCAAGTAAATCGGAGTAGACTCTTAACGTCAACAATATAACCTGTGTTCTTGATAATTTTTTTCTTTTTGATACACGCCCAGATAAGGAAAGATGATTTTATTGAGTTTGACTACACTGTCCTACTCCATGAAATGCCAACGCAGGTAAGAAAGCAAGCATACGCGTGTAGCACCTCCTTTCATCAACAGAGGAACAGGATAAAGATCATAAAAGATGTGCATTTTTAAATCTGTTCTCCAGGAAATTATTGCATGTCACATGCGCCTCACTTGGCTTCCTGGACACCCTCTGAAAGTGAAATACTTCTGTGCTTCGGAGAATCAGGGGCTCGAAGATGGATCTGGAATGGAATCTGGGTCAGCTGCTGGGATTTTACATGAAAAGGGAGCAAATTTTTAAGAGAGATTGTCAGCTTTATGTATATGTATTAAATGAGAAAATCCTTGTGTTGATAGATCTGGAGTTGTGATAGTTTTTCTATACAAGTCAAAGAGTGAATATGAATGCTTCAGTAGTTTGTTTTGTTCCAAAATTAATTCCTATAATTCCTTGAACTGCAAGACTCATGTTGTAGAGTTCCATCTAAAAACTTTGCTACTACATATGTACACAGATAAACATACACAAGTTGATTTTATGTCACTAACTTACTGTTACTTAGAGTAACACAGTTTGTAAACAAAGTTAATATATTTGGATAAACATCTTGAGAAAACTATTAATCTGTCACTAAGAAATATGTGTCTACTGATTTTTTTTTCCCCCCGTTTTTTTGGGATAGATACGTGCCGATTTTTAACTTACATCTCCAATAAACCAAATACCATTACGCAGGGTCGAGGTTGGGTTTTCTTTCTGCTGTTCCCATCTTCTCCAGCGTCTGGCCTCCAAAAGGACGCGGACGAGCGCAGGCAGCGAAGCGCCTGCCCGCGAGGCGCTGCAGAAGCCAGGAACCAGCACCTGCACGGCCCCGCCGACGCACCGCTCCTCCCTGCAGCGCGAGCTGACACAGAGAGTGTTTCTCCTCTCGTATTTGCGAGGGCGACTCAGAAAATACTGATAGAAGGAAAACATGTTTTGTTGTCTCCCCACATCTGTCACCGGTCCAGAACGCGGCAAGGCAGCGTTTGGCAGACGAAGTTGAGGGTGTTCTCGGTCCGTTTGCCGTACGGCACAGCTCTCGCTGGTTCGCCTTGAACGAAAACAGAACTGCGAAGGCGGGAGGGCTCTGCGCAGGTGGACTTCCACAGCGGGGCTTGGTGGGGGAACAGAATACCCCGTCAAACAGCTCTTACCGCTGCCGCGTCTTGTACCCACCCTAAATAACAAAGTCCCACTGCAAGAACGTGTTTTTGTCCTTTTGTTTCGCAGCAAATTCTCCGTTTGGGTTTGCAGCAGACCCACTGTCCTGCCTTTCTTCTCGGAGACTGTGCCAAACTGTCTCATCTTTTTTTTCCTCCCCATTAACAGGATTTCTGCCAGGTTAAATTAACTCCGTATCAGTAAGTACCCTTTACTTAGGAAAGGGGCAACGGTCTCTGCCTCCTGGGACGGTTGTGTTCTTTGTAACTTGTGGTATGTTGCGCTATCATTGATCTGTAATCCGTAACGATGATTAAGGTATTGAACATGAAAGCTCTGACTGGGGGATATTTAGGCTGGGTGATCTGTTAACCCCCAAATTCAGGCATTTTACACAAGCGTATTAGAGTCTGATGTACTTTGACTGACTGAAGCTTTTTATATCAGCGCCTAACAGGCATTACAATAAATTCAGTGAAGCAGCATTTCACATACTCTTGGTGTTTTCTTTTGTGCGGATAAAACATTTCTCATCATCAAAAGCATGAAATCAGAGCTTATAATGGCAACATTTCTTAAAGAAATTGGTGATGAAAATATTTTTTAGAATTAAAACAAGGAAATAGTATGGATTTTGCACTTTTGGGCTTTACTTTAGAAACGCGCTTAACTGCAAGTTTAGTTTCCTTACCTTGTTTTTGCCACTGCTCTCCGGACCTAGAACAGAGGATCAGGCACTTCCCACTTGCCAGATCCGTGTAACTGTGACTACTACAAGCAACACAAACCTACATCAGTTAAGAAACTGCACAAGAGTAACTTCGGGACGAGTCGCAGACTGCTGGAATTCAAAGGGAGAGTTTCCACCAGCTTCTTTAGGGCCAAGATTTCAGTCAGTGGATCAGAACCTAAAACCATACGGTTTTCACTCAAGCAAAATTCTCGGTTACATCAGTTACATTATCCGGGGCGAGGCTCAGACGAGCTCACACCGAATTCTTCACGCTCAGAAACCCACCTGCAGAGCATACCTGTAAGAGGTTGGATAGACGCGAGGCGAGGAACGGTTCTCTTCCATCTTTGCTGCTAGGAAGAGTTCAACTAAGTCAGATACGCTACGAGCGCTACCTAAAATCTGATTAAAGAAAAAACAAACCATCACACGCAAAGAAACAAAATCCAGGGCCCCCCAAAATCAGGCTTGCAGATTTTCTCCCTCGCGTTTAATTTCAGTGGACCCCGCTGTCCCCCCGCGCTGCTACCCGAGGCCGCGCTGCCATCGGCCGCCTTACATCTGCGGAGAACCAGCACGCGTCTGGCAGAACCTATCAGCCAGGAATTCAGATCGTGACCGGCCTCTAAGAAGCATAACATAAAAGCCATAAATATAAATAAAATAATAACCACCCCATTTATTTCTTGCGTTCATACTGCTTTTTTAAGACATCTTTGAATTTTGGTGAACTTGCTATATTTGCTTGTTTAAGAAAATCTCCCAAGGTCAGAGAACCTGCAGGGCTTTTCTTGAAACAAGTTCCAGCTGAGTGTTTTCACAGAAAAAAAGCTCTCAATGTGAGGGAATCAAGAAGGATTTGGCCCGAAGCAACATCACACTCATATACAACATGATGCCCGTGTTCAGTTCACATTTACATGCCCCTGCCAAATCGCTGACACTGCACTTTTCTCAAGGTTAAAATAAATAACTTTCACTGTCTTTCTGTGAAGGGTGAGGAAAAGAAGCCCAGCCGCTGCAGTTTTGTCTGCGTCTGGTAAACATCAGCCACAATCCTGTGCCAGGAATGTTGCTGGTTTTGAACTGGAACTTCGTCCTCTGTTTACTGGAAGTCTGCAAAAATGCTGTTAAGCTGCGTAGGTCAGGAAGAGAGAGCACGCAAAGAAAAGTCAGCGTGCATCTTCTGATAGCGATAAAAAAAAATATTGATGATAATATCTTCTCTTTCTCACCTAACGGTAACGTCCTTGTCTTCTCTCTCTTCTACGAGTGACCAAGATCTATTCAACTGAGCCTCATCAGCCACACGCCCTTTCGATTGTAAAATTCTGGGAGAAGGAATCTTTTGTTTGGTTTTCTAACAAGCCCATAAAATAAACCCACGTTGCTCTCAGTTTTGGGAGGAGTTAACTTCTACATATATTATTATCAACTCTTTTCAAATGCCTTGTGCCATCAGTGACAAGCAGATGTGGCGATACGGATGCACTGACAGCTGACTCTGCCCAATTCACGGGGCCTTTGGAGGCTCCTAGCGACGCTTCTGAGGATGAGGAGGGAAAACTGACACTCGTTCTCTGGGCTGTCAGGGCAGGAGCTGAAGGATCTGTGCTTGGGGCACGTGTGGGGAAACTGCTCAGTACTGGATGACGATTCACCCTCCTGCCTGTCCAGCAGTTACTAATTACTTTAGTCTCCTAAACTAAGATTTTTAAAATTTCAAAAACAAAGAAACACTAACCAGCCTACTTACAAAATAATGACGTATCAAATAAAAAAAAAAAAAAATTTAATACAAATAGATTAAGACAAATTTCAAGACAAATTATTATCAGTGTTACAACGTTTCTGTATTTTGTTGATGAGAAGCATTTATACGTGAACAATTCTGTTGTAATCTCCTGGTGGCTTCTGAGAATACCACAAAGGAAGGGTATTATGATGAAATTACAAGCCCAAGTCCCGCTGCAGCCCACACTTATCCAGCCAGCCTTGATCGCTTCTATCGCTCGGGCAACAGAGCTTTTAGAGGAGATGGTGAAAAACTGTTCAATGTCCTCGGGAGGAAAAAAGTCAGCTCTTGGCTTTGCCCTTTTTTGCAGGAAGTCGTCCTGTTGCTTCGAGGTATTTGTTAATTATTTCTTCTTGAGTGCTGGGCAAGCATGGTTGGTATTTACAGTATTCCATTGTATATTCACCCTTTCCCTGCAGAGTTGGAGAATAGTCAAAGTGAGGACGCTAAACATGTAAATCTATTCAGCAGTAGGCCACACCCGATCTGTGAAATAACGCGCAATAATCGTTTACAATTAAGTACACCAACACTGTGCACTGAGGCACGCAGAGACGAGCTGCAAAGACGGACGAACAGTATCTGAACATCGCTGCTCTGACACAAGATTGCCTGTGGTTCCCCCCTCCTCGGTGTGACGTTCTGCTTAAAAAGTAAAAATTATCACGATACTAATAAGAACCCATCAAGTGCTCACGGAATACCGGCACTCGTGTGTCACCAGATGTAGCATAGCAAACTTTACCTAACACACACACTCACCTGATTCAAATGAGCGTGTAACTACAGGCATATATAGTATTAAAAAAGGACATCTCAATAACGTGAGCACTGCTGTCAAAAATCTCTTCTACTCGCCGACATTTGTAACTTAAGGAGCATGCCTCAACTTTGCCAGCCTGTGAATTTAATACCTCTACTGATACCTATCATTTTGTATTACTCATGACTTTGAAGCTCTCCCCTCCTCAAAGTATGAAAGAATTTTTTGGCCAGAAATGACACAGCTAATGATAGCTATGTTAACTAAAAAGCAGATAAAGTAACAGTAAAAACTCTAAGGTTATTTTCCTAAGGGCATTTGTTTTGATTTTTATCGCTTTTACTGCTACATATGCTATGCATATGATGATGCAAATTAGCACGCTTGATTTACAGAAATAAACATATTCTAGCGAAAAGAGCCGAGGGTACTTACCTCTGTGCAAGACCTCAGCTCGGTGGCATATCCAAACATATCATTCAGTGGCACCTAAAATCCAAGCATACTATTCTTGTAAAAAGATGGTTTTCCATCACCTTTGGGTTATCATCCAATTAATCTTAATCACGATATAAAGAGTCAGTAAAATCTGGTGCTCTTTGTAAACAGTACTGATCTAATTATCTATTTTTGTAAAGTACCTCTCATTTCAACTAATTTATATTCACAATGTGTTTTCAGCAGGAAACCCCAAAAATGCAGCAGATACCGGAGTATCCCGAATTTGGTAATCTGCATCACCAGGCAAGAGATCACAACATTTGAAATATCTCAAGACTGCAGCTCTAAATACAATTTATGAAGCAGAAGTGACACAGCGTGTGGTTGTCATTAGCTAAGGCTCTGCTGCCGTGCTTTACCCCACCACCACTTAGATGTACATTTCTATATGACCTAAGATGAGAACAAATACGTTTTTAGAAGGGACACAGAAGAGGAAACACTGAAGACAAGTCATTTGCATTTATCTGCAATTATTACAGCTAATGCAGGTAACAGCTGAAGGAAGACAGCTGACAAAAGACCTTCCCGCTGAGCCCTGTGCGCCGGTATTGCCGCGCAGGTTTGTTTCACTCCGAGGCAGCGCAGCCAGCCCGTCTCAAGAAACCCGACTTCTGTTCCCTTCTCTGCCAGCGTGCGATTTTAGGTTAGTAAGTCGGCTTCTCTGGAGCAAAACAAATTTATAATAGGTTCCCCAACTGCACAATACACTGCCACGAGCTGAAAATTAATGTTATGCTTATCCACTAAAAAACTAACGTTATGTTTGTCCACTGAAAAACCTGGCTGCAAGTTTACGCCTATTAGTCAAGAAGTAAAACGGGAATGGAGTTGAAAGGCAAGGCAGGAAAAGAAAAGGTCAGGAACCAGCGAACACCACAAACCTCAGCATAGAGAGTAAAGTAACCCTCTGTGCCGTCCTGTCCTGTGATCACTCCGTGACGGCGATTAATTCCGGCTATCACTGCTCCTTGGAATTCAGTGGGTGCCATCACCTCCACTGCCATAATGGGTTCAAGTATGCGCACAGCGGCGTTTTCCATAGCTGGAGAAAACAACTTAGCTGAATAATCAAACGTCAAAGAACAAGCCTGGTACAATTCAAGATACCCCTATGCACAGCAAAGAAGTGTTTTATGGTTAATGCTAAGTGTTTCTTACATCGGTGGGGGAAAACAATAATCAACCATGTGGAATTCCAGCTCTCCTGCCTTTTATTCCCGAGACTCAGGAGGCACACAGTTTGAGAGAATGTTCTTTTCATACCTGTGTAAGGATGAAGCTGTTGGTGTTTCATTACTCTATTCTAGGAAAACAGGATTTCCTTCATACAATTAAAGCAATTATTGTGCTTCCCTCAAAATTTCTATAAACTCTTGGATATATTCTGCTCTACACAACCGGCCAAACTTTAAACGTATGTATGGATACACCAGGCAACAAACGAACCTACAGAAAGGAGGTTGTTAAATTTAACTCCAACGATAAAGAAGCCAGCAGGACTATGCGTTCAAACGACGAGCTTTATACCTTGCTTCAGGGCTCCTTCTCCTGCTCTGATGAAAGAGATTTCATTAGAGTCCACCATGTGATGTGCACCATCATCTAGGACGAACCGGACTCCTGATATCCTGTGCCCTGACACCAGACCTTTTTCACATGCTTCTCGGAATCCCTGTCAAATAACATCTCAAAGTTAGCAGTTTTTAGACCAAAATGAAGCTTAAAAAAAGAGCAGCATTAACAACAGCCTATAAAAGACATTAAACTTAAAAAACAAAACAACAACAACAACAAAAAAAACCCTTTCACAATTTTTCACAGCAATCCCCTATCTACCCAATAGATAAGCTTGCATGATAAGATAATGGAAGAAAACAACAGTGGGGAAAACTTTTCATTCCCAAGCGTTTAAAAACGTTGTACTGTCATTCTTTGGCACCTCAGTTTGATACTGATATTTTCTAAAAACAGAAGTCACGTAACAAGCAAAGGACAAGAAAAAGAAATGTACTCAGGATTTTGCTTTGTTAAGGGACTGTATGATGAAAAATTGAAAGAATGCTCCACGTGGAAAGAACTACTCTCACCACTTCACTGAGGAACAAGATTCTTTTAAGACTGCATGCATTTTCCAGGATTTGGTGAAAATTTAAGTGTTGCATCATGGAATAACAAAGGGATTTTTTTAGGTTGATCCATTATTGTAAGAATTCAAAGACTATCCTAGGTACTACTTAAAAGTAGTATGTGATAAATTATACAGTTACAGAGAGACAGACACAGAGGAAGCCTGCAGAAGAGAAGAAAAAGAATATTTGCTAATTCATGCAGGAAATCTAGCTTAATTACAGTTTCCTACGCAACTGGCCTCAGACAAGTCACAAAAAAAGTTACATATTTTGCGGTTAGAGATGAGAATCGCATGGCCACAATCAAAAGCAGCAGAGGGCCATTAAAAAGCAGATTCAACAGAAGGAGGAAGAAAGGAAAGCCCACCTTTTACAGTGCAGCCCTGCTATGGAAATAGAGCAAGCACGCATTACCAAAGAAAACAAACGGCAGCTTCTAAATTGAGTGGAAAACCTAGGAATGTAAGATATTAAGCAAAGCCACACAAATTTGATTCTGCTTCCACTGAAGTAATGGGAAAAGCCTCCTTGCCTGGGGCAAGGCAGTCACAGTAAATGTGGATGGTGCAGCAGGAAAACAAGAAGAATCAGTATGTCTTAAATCGTACACACACACACAAAACGCTTCGTACCTTTTCAACAGCGGGCACAAATTGTTTTGGAATATTTGTGCCAACGGTTCTGTCTTCAAACTCTAATTTTGTGTAGTCCTCCGGATCCAGGGGCTCAAGAACGCCTATAACTTTGCCATACTGGCCTGCTCCGCCCGTCTGTTTCTTATGTGTATATTCAAACCTAAGAACAAACAAACCCCCCCAGAAGACCACGTTACTCATTACCCAAACCATGCTCTAGCCACAGTTCTCTAAGGAAAAAGTTCCCATTCTGCATTTTGCTTTATTCCATTGGGTTACGTGTAACCAAAATGGCTGAATGCCGTAACCGCGGCTGCAACAACAGCTGAGGGTATTTAACGCCCAAAGAGGGAGCACCACGGTTCTTCATCTTGCGAGCGGGAAGCTGAGAGACCGTGATGAGTTTAATCTCTCAAAAAAACAACTGCAAAGCCAAGATTCTTCTGTGTGCGGTAAGCAAAGCTAATAAAGCCTGCTTACCTTTAGGCTTGTGGACTGAATAACAAGATTTTTTGTTGTTTCTGCACATACCCACACAGTACTCTGATCACAGAATCATAGAATCACTAAGGTTGGAAAAGACCTCTAAGGTCATCGAGTCCAACCGTCAACCCAACCCCCCCATGCCCACTAAACCATGCCCCCAAGCGCCTCATCTACACGTCTTTTAAATCCCGCCAGGGATGGGGACTCCACCACTGCCCTGGGCAGCCTGGGCCAAGGCCTGACCACTCTTGCAGGAAAGAAATTTCTCCTAATGCCCAACCTAACCCTCCCCTGGCGCAACTGATGTTAAGTGCAGACACTGAACAGGGGGATAACTGGGGAAAACTTGTGAATATCAGCGGTTAAAACACTTTTTAAGCGAAGCTGGAGGGATGCGAGCTCTCCCTGGACCGCCTCTCCCCTGCCCCCCGCAGCAGGGGGGCCGCTCGCTGCCTCGGCGGGGGGACACCCCGCAGGCCACAGCCCGTCCCCGCTGGCTCCCCAGCTCCGGCCGGGACGGGGCGGCCCCGGCGCCCGCCCCGCTCCTCCCGGGCCGCGGGCGGCTCCGCCCCGTTCGCTTCCTGCGGGAGGAGGAAGCGGCTTCCCCGCCGCCATGGAGCTGCCGCCGNCCCCGGGCGCGGCCTGGCGCTGCGGACCGTCCGCCGCGCCCGCAGGCAGGTGAGCGCCGGGGCGGGCCGGGGGCCGCCGTCCGGTTCGCTCCCCCGCTGGGAGGGACGCTCCCCTGGCGTGGGTCCGAGGGCCAGGCTGCCTCGGACGGGCAGCGGCACCTCCTGCACAACGGTCTTTTCGCGTCGCCGCCGCGGTCTCACGGCTGGAAAACCGGCTCCGTCCGCTCTACNAATGATTCTATGATTCTATTCTATGATTCTACCTGCCGCAAGGTGCATCAGCCTTGCGAGGGGTGTAGGAACGAGCCCTGTATGCGAGAGTCACCCGCGGGTCGTCGGCAGCAGGGCAGGCGCGCAGCGCGACGGGCTTCGTCTGCTCGCCCGTTTGGGCAACGCCGCTGCGGAACCGCGCCCGGCCCGCGGTCCTTCGTTGGTCGGTGCCTACCGAACCTCCCGAGCAAACTGACTGTGGAGGAGGGTGCTCTTTTTGTCACTGACAGGACAGACCAAACTCCCACCAGTGAGCTGGTAAACCTGCTAGAAGAGGGGTTATAGCAAAACTAACCTGCTTGCTTAGATATCCAAAAAAATACACGACATGACACAATTCATAATAAAGTGCAAAATGGACTTAATATAAGGAACTCAGTTAAGACTCTTACCTCGGTATTATTGCAGATAATCATACTGGGAGCCCAAAAATGGTAATTAAGTAGTTTACAAGACTAGGAATGGACGAGGAGGTACTGATCAGGTGCTACACCAGGTGCATATTAAATGGGCGATCTTAATATGGCAGGAAGAAATAAAAGAATATCCTAGCTCTGTATGGGTCCTGCAGAGAATGACACTGCTGCGGCGTTTCGCAATAACTAGAATCTTTTCCACAATGCAAATTAATTCAACATTTTACAAAATAAATGTTCTTAATGTCTTCCTTATTTAGGATATCGATGACATTGGGCATAAGTACCATCTGGAATTGGTGTTAGAAGACGTCCTTGACAAAGTGAGTTCAGATTTGTTTCATTAATACATTCTGTGGGCAGAAGTTGGCACTACTGATGTGTAATAAAAAGCCAACACTTTCTGTTGCTGATCCTAACGGAGGCCAATGGACACACCAGTTAATAACATGTGGTTTCGTGTTTCAGATTTCTCTATACTGCAAATCAGGCCCCAAAAAAAAGGGCTCAAATTTACCCACTTCTTGCACCTAAAAGTCCCAAACATCTAGTACCTAACCACTATGAGACGAGAAAATGCTTGAGGGATGACAAGGGCATTTTGGTGTCATTCAGTTTCAAATCAAAGTTATTTGAACCCATTACTCCAACTGAATAGCACAAGTGACGTTCTGCAACACAAACATTGCCCCATCACTGCAGAAAGCAAGCTGCCCTTACAGTATATTCACAGAAATACTAAGAATTTAACCTTGTCTTAAATAATCACAAGTCTCTATGGGCCATACTCAGAGAAAACTGCAACTACATAAAGAAAAAAAAAAAAAAAACATTTTAGAAGTGCAAATTACCAATACTATACATACATTTAATCAAATATTAATACACATAATTAACTCTGTAACAGGACAGTACTGTTAACTGCACTGCTGAGGTTCTTTATCACCTGGGCAACAAAAACATCGCTCCAGATGTGCAATTCACGATTGAAGGAGAACTTAAGAACACAGACGAAGCAGATAACGTGTTCTACAATCAAATCAAGAGCCTGGAAAAAGAACTCGTGGCAGAAAATATACCAGGTACAAAGAAGGGGTCTGGGCGAGAAGGAAGTTTTTGAGACAATGTCCTCCATGGCCAGAAGCAACCCTGATCTCAATGGTGGTGGTCCACGATCCATATGGGAGCCCCTTCCATACAAGCCGGGGCCGCGGGGAGCAGGCCGTCAGCCCTACTCTGAACACGTGCTGCTCCACTTTCTCTCATCCAGGGTGGCGTGTCAATAGCAACACAACTAAATTTATTCATCACTTCTAAAATCCAGAACGGAGACAGGATTTGCACGTGATTGTTCTTGAAAACCCCTGCTACTGGTACCGCCGCTTTACCAGCCTCCTGCTCGCTGTTTGTGGTGTAGTACATCACACACCCTGGCTGAAGTACTAGGGTCTGCTCTTACTTCAGAGCAACCCCTGCCTTGAAGACCTTATAGAATATATATTACGAGAAAGAAGTAGGAGGAAAACAGACACTGTGGTGATGTAGCTCCTATTCCAAGATTACATGGAAGGTCTCTGACACAGCAAGGAACGTAAGCGGGTGACGTTAGCACCAAACCCTACTATTAGGTGATAAGGTTCTGTTAATGGCTGCAACTCCATGAATCTTGCTTAATGTATATTATGTATTTTGTTTGCCAGACAGCCATGGCAACGTGTCCCCAGAGATGGAGCCCATCCACCTGCTAGCGTGGGTCGCCTCTGGCTATGTGATATGGCAGAACTCAACTGAAAACACTAAGTTCCAACTTGCCCAAATTAAACATGTGAAGCAAGTGGTAAGTTACCATCAACACCCTGCAATAAAAACAGTATTTAGGAGCTAAGCAGTTGTGCGTGTACTGGACTACAGCTGAAGCCAAGTTCTTAAGCAAGAAACCTCAATTGTGTCTGAACTTCTCGGTCCAGTTCATTTTTAAGCCGGTGTTTGCTTTTTGTTCCACCCGCCCCTTTCCTCTAGCAAATCATGAAGGCTTTCACCGAGGGCTTGAGTGTTTATTTTAGATCACTACTCCTCTTCATAAATTTTGCTTATAGAAACTGTGTCTTCTTGGCAAGAACAGTATTCTACGCTTATTTAGTTACGAAAATTGACTCTTCCACTTGGAGGTCATCACGTTGATTACAGTTTTATATTACTTTCCTACCTTTCATCGGTAGTGTAAGCCCAGCTGACAGTATTCTTGCATCTGCATAGCATGCATTGGAATATTGTCCTTTATCTCTTGATCTACACCATGATCTAGCAATCAGTCACAGTAATACTGCTTGACAGCTCTGCGATAGCCATGTCTAGACAAATAGCAATGGGCTGCACCTCAAATTCAATAAAACACCATCTACATAGCTTTTGTGTGCAGTACTGCAGTCTCTATCCATTTGCTAGTTCACCTCAAAATGCTAATCAAGAAAGAAAATACTGATTTAATTCCACTCTAAATATTAGCTTTTTTACTTTGTTCTTCCCAAACTTCCTTTTACTAATTTTTTTTTGGGGGGGGATGAGAGGGGGAAGAATCTAAAATTAATTTTCAGTTGAGACATTCATATTGCAGAAGTGCTCTCTCAATTTTTTTTAAGTGACCCAGTGAACAGTAACACTTACTTCAGGGATAGCTTTCTACCTGATCTGAAAAATTCAGTCAATTGGAGCCATGCTCTTATATTATATATTTACTTATATTAGCATGATAAGCATCAATTAAGTTTATGATAAGAAAATTGAATTCAGGAAGACATGTCACAAGGCAGAAAGGGAACAGAATACTCCAGGACAAAATATTTTCTATTTTCAATTATTTCTGAGCGGTTACAAGTGATATTTATCTTGAGCAGATCTGGAGCTAAGAAATAAATATGACTGGCAAATCTCACTATAGCTATTCAAATTAATTGAGTCATTAGCTGCCATTATCAACAAGCCTTGCAGACTTCTTACCTGGAACAGGCTTAACTGATAAAACAACTTGCTTTCAGAAAAGTTATTATCAGAGCAAAGGTTTTGGTTTTGTTATTAAATTAATAGAATTAATAGATTCTCCCAGTTCTTCTCTGTTCTACTTGGAGAAAATAACTGTGAGTTAAGAATAACTCCTAAAGGAATGGTCAACTTTAAATTCAAGGAAATTTAGTATGTAAGCTAGAATAAAGCAGCAGGATTTCATATTTAGAAAACCCAATGTATCAGGAGTCTTCAGAACAGACTTTCAGAGCCCGAATGTTTGGTCACTCAGAAGAGCCAGTGAATTCCCATGAAGTTCTGGGTGTGAAACAAAGGCAGAAACTCATTCTGGGAGCACGATTTGTTAACGTTTTGCTCCCTCTGATGGCTCTCTAAAAGCAGTTCACAAATGCTGCAGGGCTGCGCACAAGCAAGATTTTAAAACTCTTAACAAATCAGATGAATTTAAGGATAAGGCAGACAGAAGAATATTAAAGTAAACCAGCTGTCGTCTCTCTTCAGTAATTTTGTTCCCTTTCTTTTCCCTGAAGAATAGGTAAGTAAAGAATATGCTGTCAAGGCCAGTGGGCATTCTGTTGCTCACAATCACTGATAACTTGTTATCCGCTATAAGGCCTCTGGAGTGCGTTCCAAGTCTTACCCTATCGACAATTTTATTTAGGATTATTTGGGTTAAATTGACACCTTGTAAAATCAGCCGTTCCCTTCCCAAATGAGTTCCTGAAGTTGAGATATATCTAGCTTCTTTAAGGGAGGAATTAGCACACTTTAAAGTTTCATATTCAGTCTCTTAAATGCAATTTTGAAGTTCACAGAAATACAAAATAGTGTCTTTTTGTTTTGTTATAGCGACTAAGCTCCATCTGCTTTATATGTTAACACGAGCTGCCAGTTTAATCTGAAATATATCAGAGAATCGTTATGATAACCAAAGAGGACTGATTCACTTCTTTTAAGGTGGGGGGAAGCCCCACATTCAGCCCTTTTCATCTTGTCTTCCCAGAAAAGAAGTGATGAGTATCTTGAATTTGACTACATGATTCTACTTCATGAAATGGTGTCCCAGGTAAAGTCTTATTTCTAAAAAGCCTTTTTTTGTGTTAAGACTGCCAACTGTGTAACCTCCAACTCAGACATGCAGATGGTGGGGCGTTCACAGATCGATGCCTGCAGGCCAGTTAGCCAACAGGGTGAGGTTAGGGCAACCCTCACCCATCTGTCTCAGCGTTACCGGCTTCTGCCCCTATGCAGGCGGGAGACAACAGGTCTCTAACTCGTGTCAGGAGACAGTAATTTTCAGCTATTTCTGGGCCCTTCTTGGGAATGGCAGAGGTTCAATATACTGGTCATTCACAGCTCTCTCCTCTTGGGAGATGCTATTGCCAAGCTGGCCAGGAATAAAGGGAAGAAGCAGCTGCCAGCATCCTGGACTGCTTAACCGCATTCCATCTGGAGCTGCGGAGTGCTTCTATGCTAGAGGACAGCAGTGGTGGACCAGTACACAGAGGCATCGTCTACCCAGTCGCTCACACAAGAAAGCAGCAGAAACTTTGGTTCCCAGAACAGTGTTTACATTCTGTGCTATTCTCCATCATAATTTTGTGATCTGAGCAAGTGTTTTCATAAGAAAAACGCAGAACATTTGAAAGAGAAGTTCTCGATTGTGCCACCTCCTGTAATAAATCATCCACTGATAACAATGGGAGATCTCACTCCCACTTCTAGCTCCACTGTTTCCCACCCCACTGCACTTTCAGTTAAGTTGGGGCATCTATAGTGGTTTTCTATGAAGAAAAATTAATGAAAACTAGTAGCTAACTAATTGCAGGACAAAAGCGTAGGTTCTTCATTGTACTCTGTTTGGTGAAGGGCAGGTGTCCCAAAATATCAACAGCACTAACAGTAAGAGGAGTAATCAAACATAGACATGCTTGAGCTGCAAAACTTGCCTAGGTGAAAGAAAAATGTAGTTGCAGCAGCATGGAGCACAACACAGGCTGAAAAAAGCTTGCAGGAGAACTTCAGATATTTGAACTGCGTGTTATAGTGCTTACCCTGCACTGTTACCGGTGCTTCATCAACCTACTCATCATCAGCCCAGGTATGGCTGTGTTATAGCAGTCAATTCCTGTTCAGTATTGTTCAAAGAAAATACCTTCTCACTTTCTACAGTTTTATTTTCTACCCACAGGAGATCATTCCCTGGCAAATGACAGTTCTCTGGCACCCACAGCATGGTGTTCAAGTAACACAGGACAGCCGTCAGCCAAAACATGCATCAGAATAACAGACCAGCTGATACTGCAGTGGAGGAAGCTCAAAGGCTACAATAAGCATTTGAAGGGAGGGCAAATAAGTTGATGAGGGTGGATATGCAATCAAGGTACGAAGAAAAATGACCTTCCTCAATTAAACTATTCCTGTACTTTGTGCTTTGATCTGATAATCCAAAAGGCACTTAGTCTGCTAAGTAATCAAATTCTGCATCAAAATAAATTTTAAAAAAACCTCTGTTGCCAGAACGAATACTTACGGTACAGGTGTGGAGATGTTCTCCCTAAAGGCAACTTTTGGCTTTCCCATGGTGCAAGGGCAACCGTATTCCCGTTCCATTCGCTGCAGGAAAAAAACAAACAGAATGAATTACAGAGTTGTTCCATTGGAACAATACATTGGAAATTATCTTTTTTACAGATCTTTCTAAAATGAGAAACTTAATCAGGGTTAACCACTTCTTTGGTTTGGGGTTGGATCGATTTTTGGGGTCTTGGTGCAGGGATGTTTTGTTGGTTTTTTTAAATGTTATAAATTATTCACTGTCATTGTGCAGTCGACCTTGCTTAGGGCCTATAGCTTTAGATACAGGAAAAGGAAACAGCATTAATTATTTTACTCAAGTTTAAGTTTTTCAAGACAAAAGCCATCTTTTCTTCATTCTGTCAACATTTCAGATGCATCCATTGTGTTAGGCTAAAACAAAGTATAGACCTTGACTTGAAATAAACAAATAAATCACTGTAACTAACTATTCCCTCCTGCCTGCATCATCTCTCATTATGGAACGATATGTTTAAAAACACAGAAACAGAGTATTTCTCTCTCCAGTAGGAAATGGCTAATGGTAAAATTCATTATAAGCAAAGGCTGCTAAAGCAAAGCATAGTGCTTAATACAACATTTTTTATGGATTTGAACCAAAAAGTAAAAATATTCCAGGCAGAAGTTTCATTTAAATAGATAAGCCTTCAAAATAGAACCACCGGAGAGAAAGAATCTTCAAAAGTTGACTAAGAAGTTGAGCTCTTCCCTAAGCAGCTCGCATTGTTCACATTAATGCCACGATGCTTTCTGCTAGGAAGATCTCAAAATAGTTGTCACACGATAACCCTGATTTACACTAAAGCCAGTGGAGTTGAACACCTCCAAACATCTTGCAAACTTGATGTGCGCTTAGGCACCTAATTACAAAATCGGTGTAAAGGCTGGCATCAGTTAGCCCATCGGCAGATGGATTTTGGTCTCAGCCAGAAAGGAAGCAGAATTCTTGGCTGGGAAAACAGTCAAAAGCAGAGTCCATGGAATCTGCTTTCCAAATTACCTGGGCATAGATTTCCAAGTGCAGTTCCCCCATTCCAGAAACAATGGTCTCTTTGCTCTCATCATCAAAATGGGTTCTAAAAGTGGGATCTTCCCTGGTAAAGCGGTTCAGGCCTTTCGAAAATTTATCAAAGTCATTCTGAAAAACAATTACACGCACAAGAAAACATTAACTCAACATCCAGAAGTCACAAAACAAAAAGGCCTCAAATTTTCCTATCAACTGCTCAGCACTTCTACTCTCATGAGGTTACTTTCTGAAACACAGCCATACGTTTTAACTGTATTCATCCCTCCAGTTACTTCAAGTCCACGTTTACCCAGGTCAAAGACATTCATCTTCTTTATGGCTAAATGATACCATCTAACGCAGTCACATGCCGAGTTATCTAAATGATATATTCATAAGTACTTCGGATAGAACATTTTAAAACACTGCACATTTTAGTCTGTGGTTTCATATTTACTCAGCAGTCACATGCTGAGTTATCTGAACGATATATTCTTAAGTACTTCGGATAGAACATTTTAAAACACAGCGCATTTTAGTCTGTGGTTCCATACTTAATCGCTAACCTGCATAAAATTGTAAAAGCAGCAAAGGAAAGGTAACTCAGTCAAGAAAAGGTTGATTCATAGGCGCCTACCTTGTTGGAAGGCTTCATAGATACTGAAATGACAGGATCAGGGATGTGAATTGATTCCTGCAATGGGCATAAAGAGATCATACAAGCGAGTTCCACTACACCTGGTGATGTAATTCCTCCAGAACAGCTGGGTCACAAGAACTCAGGGTTACAAACTGGGATGACTGTTTTACTTATCTAGCTTGTATCTAATATCACAGCGTAACAAAATTATGGAACTCTCCTGAGGATTACTACAAGGCTATACCGTCATGCATGCCGTACTGCCAACCACAGTATTTCCAACACCGTTTCCTAGATGCAAGTTGATCTCTAGATTTCACACATTAGAAGACTCTGCTTCCTGTCAGATTTTGTAAATGTATATAAAAATAAAACTAATTTGTTTAAATACATATATAAATACATAGCTTAATATTTTTGGGTCACAGCATCCAATTTTAACAGCCCAGAACAGTTTGCTAACACTGAAGTAAGATATTTGATGTCAAGCATAGTGAACATGCATGTCTCTCTCTTGCACATACCATACTTCTACATATCCAGGCTCCTTGAGGTATAACAAATAATCACATAAAATATTTGCAGTTGCATATACATCAAAATATATTTAAACTAAGCAAATGTTTACAAACTTTTACAACAAAATCCTGGTAAATTCCAATACATGAGGCATACAAATGAAAAAGTGTACTCACCATGGAAATGTCAGTACTAGTTTTATCAGTGAACGTATCCCCACTAGCACAATCAATTCCAAACAATGCACATATGTCTCCCGCATAAACTTCATTTACATCCTTAAGAAAGAAAAGTTTACTATTTAGATAACACTGAAAGATACATTATAAACTGTACCTGGCTTTAAGAAGATATATAAATACTGTGTTTAAAAGCTTGAAGTTAAGCTCCTTTGAAAATTCCAGCTTTGACAAAATGCTCTATAGATCTCCTATCTCTTTATTCAAAGCACAAAAAGGAGACCTCAGCCTGGATGCTAATTTATTCTAGTTTAAGGATGTGAAGCAAGCAACATACTATGTTTCACGCAGTCCTGACCCAGCTATAGAGTTCAGGAATCTTAAACAGGAAAGGGCAGAATTTGCAGCACTTTGAGAATCAATTTTTAGTTTAAGAATTGTATTCAGTAATCACATGGAAGAAAACTCTTTTGTATATTTTGCCAATCCCATTCCCCCTCTCCTGGAAGTAGGGAATATGGGGATAATACCGCAGCTGGCTTTCTATAGCTATCACCTCAAAGTCACTTCATAATGCTTCTTGGGCAAAGATTCTTCCACTTCAGTGGAAATAATACACTAGACATCATTCCAGTTTCTTGCAGAGCTCTATTAAGTGCTACAGGCAAGTATGAATTAACAATAAAAGCAGAAATTTGACATATCGCATTGTTCAAAGATAGTTGAAAAGCGAGAAGCGTGTTTAGTAAGAGTGGCTCAAAAGGCAATCCGTGTGGACTGCACCTCTCACACTCACCTCCATGTTGTCTGAATGCATACGGACAAGTCTTTGTACACGCACTCTCTTCCCAGTCCTGGTATTATAGATATAATCAGATTTCTTCAGCATCCCCTGGTAAACTCGAATATAAGTTAACTGCCCAAAACGGCCAGCCTGGAATCAAATTTCATTAAAAATCAGATATAATCATTCTGGGAGTCAAGAACACTACTATTTCAAAGCATGATCTGCACCGACTAGATAATGTTTCTGTTTTGAATTTATGCATTAGATGTGTAAATGAAGCTTTTTTTAACATAGTCCAGCTTTCCCTTGGCTCTGGAATGGAACTTAGCATCTCCTGGCAATTTTCTTTACTTCTCCAATTTTACCAGTTCTACACCTTCCCAACAGAGGCATACATTAACTAGCATTTTGGCCAGCCACTTCCCATAGGAAAATCTGAATTGCTACTCTCTAGGTAGCAAACAACTTGTTTGGTTAAAACTGTGCACTTTTTCCTCTCCAACTCTCTTATGTTCCGTTGTTTTCAACTTTAAACAAAACCAGGATTTTTCTCCGAAAGTATTTAATATCAGCAAATAAACCCCCCAGGTTTTAACTAAGAAAATCATGAAGAATTTGAGGCATGTAACCCATTTTAAAACTTCCAAATTTGGCAATGTTTGATACATTTGTGGATTTTATAGTTGAAACCAGGTTTTTTTAAAAGTAGTTCAATTGAAATTGAATTTAAACAAACTGATTTTAAAATTTGTTCCACATGAGTTCTGGTAGTACCATCTGTTTGGACTCGCTCCGATTTCAACTCAAATCACAAATAACGGATCTGGATACCTTCTTTCCTCCCTCAGGGTTAACACAAGTGAGTACTTTTGAAGTCCCTCTGCAGAGGTCATGAGAAACTTGCAAGCAATCGAATAAAGTCCACTAGGTAATGTTCTGGGCACCCGTTCTCTCGAAACTTTCAGTTTAGCTTTACTACAGACGCAGTGACCAAATAAAAATTCACAAATAGATACACTGAAAATACAAAGCTTTAAATATCTGCTTTTCCCTGAAAACGAAAGGTATTTCCCAGGCATCAAATACAAGCCACCAATAGCTCAGTGCAAGCATGACTTGTGTTGCAGGAAATGCCCTGCTTCTCTACTGGTTTTGCTGCATTAGAAAGGAAAACATTAACAGCTTACCTCCAGTTTAAAAGCAAGGCCTATAAAAGGTTGGGAATTGTCTCGAGCAGAGTTCAATAGGAACTTGGCTTTGTCCTCAGAATCCCTTAAAAACAGGGATGGAGAGGGAGTTTATGTTATGAATCAAACACGGCAGCCCCCTCTAAACATGAGCCCAACCTTATAAAGTCCCAAGCCCTTCAGTTTCACAGGTTTACAACTCAGACTTACAGATGCTCACATATGTAGCTCCCATATGCTCAGAAAGTATCTCAGAGAAACTGCAGCAGATCCCAAAAAGGAGGTTGAAACTACGACAAGTTTCACTAGTCCTTCATATCATCCAACTATTTTGCCATGAAAGCAATTAATCATACACTCAGACGCGACTCATGAGCAAGTCCGGTTTCAGAACGAAGAGACCTTGCAGTAACTCTACTGACAATGCTCACGAACCTCCTGAGAAGTTTTAGTCTATCCTAGCAGGCAGATCTTAGAGGCAGCAAGAGGCACAGCGGCAGTGAGGACTTGAAGAGTCAGGTAACTGGGAGAAAAAGTCCTAAACTATATTTATTAGCATAATTTCTATTTAGCTATCATTATATTACCTGAACAACTCAAACACATTAAAAAGACCTGATGGCCACCCCTAAGCCACGGCTGGAATGTTAAGGGCTATTTACTGACTCTGGTTTTCATGCTTCTTAATTGTGAAGGCACATCTACTTCAACAAACGCGTCCAAAGAATAAAACGCTGTTTACACATTTCAGATGCACTCCCTCCTCTACTGGAGGCATGGTTTTAAGGGTTGCCATTAATTTCTAAAGAACTATCTCATCAGAGAATAATTTTTCAAATTTAACATTTAATGTGTGTTAAAAATACCAGTATAAACAGTAACCCTCAAATGAGAGATGAGCTTCCTTCATTTTGGAAGTTGGGGCAAAATTATGATGGCATTATTTAATACGAATGGTAAACGATCGTGTATTTTGTTAGCAATGTTTCCTGCTACGTATTGCACTGCTTTGAAACCTGACCCCAAGACCACTTCGTATGCTCATGAATATACTTACCCCTGGTTAAGAATAGCATAGTTCTCAACCTCTGAAGGATTGGGGAGGTATTCCAGGACGGCATCCAGCAACGGCTGTACTCCTTTGTTCTTTAAAGCACTTCCCACAAGTACTGGGGTAAAGGACTTCTTCAGTGTTGCTCTTCTGATGGCAAGCTGAAAAATATCAGTGCATTACTCTCCTCCTGCAACAGCTTCAGGAGCCGGACGCAGTACCAAGCAAGCAGCAGTCCAGAGTCTCTCTCTCTCTTTGCTGGTCATCTCTACTCCTGGAGTAAAGCAGCCGCTCCCACACAGCCTCCTGTACAACTCCCTACACAAGAGCTTCCCATAAAACTTGTTCGCTGGAATTCTAGAGACACGTGAGGTTTTTTCCCCCCTCATCTTAAATTCAACTTAAAAATGAAAATGCCTAAGATAAATGTAATGATAACCCCAAAATACTCAGAAAAAGTTTCTTAATTCTCTGCTGGTAAAGTCAGAATTCTTCATTTCTGTTTCAGATGTCTCATTCCCCTATTTAGTTATGTCGGGAAACAACACATTTAAATTTGTGAAAGGTGAGATGCTTCAGTATCTTTCAACTACGGAAAACTCTTCTGAAAGAGGAAGTTAGGTAGGGAAGGGATATTTGGGTAAGTGTCATGCTCAATCAATCATCATTTTTTGATGAAGAATGTTTTAAAAGCACAAGAGAAGAACCTATCCACACTCATCTGCAGACCTGCTGAAGTTGCACCGACTGTCTTGGGAATCTTTCCAGGACGTCCTACCAAACGGAGCAAGATAAACTAACAGCACGGTAACCTCACGCTTACTCAGCGCCTTTCACCCACGCATCACACGACCTTGCAAAGCGTAACTGAGCACCAACAGCTTCCACAACAGTGATCACAGCCGTCTTCCATAAAGGTGGACAGAAGCTATTTGCCCCCCTGCTCCCCACCCTGCAATTAGTTACTGCAGCCGATTGCCACCTCAGTCTCACCTCTCCCTGCCACCAGAGGATGCCATCGCCCTACGCTCACTGAGGTCCTCACTCCAACCAAAAGCAGCTCCTGTCTTCTGCGATAAGCTAACAGAAATGAATTCTCCGTGATAGCCAAGACAGTTAACCACATCATCTAATCTGGGAGTTATTTAGAGTACAGATGGTTAAGCTATCTTTATAATTAACAGACAGAACAGCAGTTCCTTAAATTTGTTGATGTAATGACTTCACAAAAATAATACAAGGGAAAAAATCGTACATCAGCAATTCCGCTCATTTAGTCCATGTCTGTTCTTATATACCAGGGCGCTGGAAATACGGCTGTGCTGATGCCTGGTGTTTTTATTCGGCCACATGTTTTCAAATGAAGCAACATGTCTGCAGTTTACCCTCATTAACAATTATCTTGGGGAAAAAAGTAATTTTATTTTTACATAAAGATTATTGTCACTCAGTGTCCCACTGAGTATCTGATGCACATCGGTTCCTTGCATATAGCATTAAGGATAGCAGCAAATTAGGTGATGTTTAAGCAGCTGATCTTCAGCAAACATCATATGCTACGACTGTGGCATCCAGGAGCGACACTTAGCGTCGTTTCCACAAAAAGATATTTTCAGTGGAAACTTGGCTGCTGGCCACTGAAAGAAAATCCATCTTCAGGGACATATTAGTACAAATTAACCTGCATCTGCAATACTATAGCCATTAGAGCTGTAATTAATTGGCTTTCAGAAGTGGGAAGCAGAGGCATGCTGAATAGGCAAATTTATCTTGGTAACAGATTTCCCTCCCAGCAGGAGCTATCAAAAATAGCTTCCTGCTAAAAATCTCTCACCTCTTAAGCAACACAGTGTATTCACGTCAGTACCATTCCCTCTGCCAGGTGAAGGACAGATCCTTACAGGTCTCTAAAATTGCTATTACATTTCTGTCTTTATCAAAGCGAGAAGGGCTGCTTTGTAACAGAAATAGCTCAGGCTTCATAAAATAATATTTAATTACTGGAATAGCTAAACGCCTGGTTATCAATAAGAGCTATATTTGCTTGGTACTTTCAAAAAAACCCTTGTGCTTTTGTTTCAAGCCAAGCTGGGATATACAGATTCCTGCATACTCTTCCTAGAGACACTAATCACCAGTAAATTACCCATACAGCCAAAAAAATAAAAACAAAACACCTCCAAACCCAAGGTCTGTAGCAAAGTTAAAAGCAATCAAAATTCAGGGGTCAAGAAGATTCAAATAAATAAACCTTAAGGGGACTCGGAACATGCATCAGCTTTGAGGGACTGCCAGTCCTCTATATCCCAGCAGATAGAATGGGCCACTTCCAGGAAAGCAAGCACTGCAAAGCCCAGCCGGGAAAGAACCACTGCGCACCGGCAACCGGGCATTGCTGACGGGCCAAATACTTTGAAGAGGACTTAAATATCAAAGCTATGTTTAAAGTAGCAACCTCAGTGATCACGTCTGACTCGAACTCAGCTGGCCTAGCGGGCTCCACTCAGAGAAACAGCTCCTGCTTATAACATTTATGTCTCAATTCAGCTTGTCTTCTTCAGCTGCCAACTGAAGCACCCAGCTGCAGGCAAAGAAAATAAAAGCAGGTAGCGAGTGCCATGTCAGGCAGCCTCCGGGCCCCAGGGAGACTCCGTGCAACGCCACCGCTCAAAGACAAGCTGTTCTAGCTCCAACAGCAGCTCTCAGAAAAAGCAGTCTGCCTGCAAGGCTTCTCCCACTGCAACGGGCTCTTCAGACCTCACTTTTTTATTTAAACACACTCAGCAACTGGTTTCCTGCAGCAGTTTCAATGTTTGACTAATTAATAGCTATTAACAGCAGGCACTAGAAGATTGCTGCTCAAGTTAACACCAGCAAGAGGTGGTGGCAAACAGCAAGACGCATCACACAAATCCTTGCACCGAGCAAAGGCAAAACCCAACCACGTTGAGATCAGGCCTGCAAAGCATAAATCCCTCAGTGTGTTCCCTCACACCACCTCTGTCAAGACAAGGCCCAGCAGACTGCTGCGTGTCAGCAGCTACACCTCGCTGTCCTGAGCTACACAGGGGCTGCGCGGTAAACGCACACCAGCTCAGCACTTCTTCTCCACGGGCAAGTGTCCTCAGATCCCCTTTACGCTCACGGCACGGCAGAAGCAGGTCCACGTGCGGCACAGGCTCTCTTACGCCCACGCCACGATCGCCAAGCTTCTGCACCTGTCCTGACTAAAGCTAATCCCACGGTAACTCGAGAGGCATCATTAGTCAACTACAAACCTTAGAGAAGGGAGTGCCATCCCACGTAACAATCCGCTACGGTACGTGTAGACTGCCAAGTCTGACATAAAACAGTCTAAAAGCAGGAATACGGGTTAGCCCGCTGTCCAGCCTCCACGGAACCGCAGAGCGGATCTCATCCTGGAGGGAACACCGCAGGACTTGCATAAAGACGGTACAACTGCAGCTGATCTCCCTAGGCCTCCCGACCAGCTTTTATCATGTGGACATGTGCTTGAAGAAACAGTGATACCAAACTGTCACAAGATCAAATAATTTTCAGTCTACAGCCATCCAGTTACTTCTGTGAGCATCCTTTTATGTTGGCACGTTTGCCATTTGGTATCTGAAGTATTTAATAAAATAAATCATGTATCAATTTTTTCCCCTCTTTCAAGAAATGCAATTCTCTTTTTTGAAAACTGTATTTTGACCTGGATTCTTTTCCTCTGGAGTTTCCAAGTAAAGTCATTCCAGTTCCCTTCTAGTGTACTGCTCTTTTCACTTCGGATGTAATCAGGGCAAATACAAAACGAGGCAGGATTTCCTCGGCACTTACAGCACCTCAACAACTGACTTGCTGTGGGACATGAAGCAAGTCACAGCCGTTAAGCTGTAACACGGCAAGGCAACAGAACGACAGAAATGACTAGATGTACCCCTGAGCCATTTGCTGGACCCTAAAGGGCACACACAAGCTCAGACTTTCCAACGCAAATCAAAAAACAAATCTGGAACGGGCCCTCAACACAGAGTGAAGTGGGAGTCCACCTGTGGGAGGTGACACCAGAGAACTCACACAAACAGAATTTCTTCAAGACTTCAAGAAATTTTTACTGGGGGATGGGGGGAAAAGGGGAGATAGGGACACAAAAGAACGAGGTAACAGTGCTACAGAAAGAACCACCACAATAAAGTTACCTTTAAGTCGGCAGCTGTAGGAATCTTTTCTTCCAAGAACAGCTCCCCAAGTTGATCATCCGAGTTAGCAACACATTCGATCAGCTCCCGACGTCTCTCTGCAGCCTCAGCTCTAAACTCAGCTGGAATTTCATCATACCGAAGAGTCTGGCTGCACATACATAAATAACAGAACCACTCTAAAGGAATACCACATGAATCAACCTTTCAATCACTAATCGTTGTGAGGACCAGCCTGACCAAGAAAAATTCACCGTTGACATGGATATTGAAAAAAAAAAATCACAGAAGAGAATCAACATGTTATCTTTGATGCTTTAGCAGGAAAGGGTTTCTTCCCACTCACGGTAGGAGTTTGCAAGGATGCAGGATAACCTGCCCAACAAGCTCACCCACACCTTATCTTCACCCCAGTACGCTCGTGCCAAACATACACTACCAGTTCCCGTTATGAAGCAAGTCTCCTATTTCTCAGGGTGGCAAGTGTGGCAAGCGTGGCTACCACCCCTTCACACTACTGCAGTTAGCAAAGGATTCATGCCGCAGCTGCCCATCACTAAACCTGACCCTGCTGAATCATTTTGCTGTAACTTGGAGAGCTGAAGGGTGATACTGCAGCTCTAGCACAAGCCACATCCCTAACTTTCCAAATAGCAGGTTTTTTCATCTCTGAAGAAAAACTACAGGTAGTTCCTCATACAAAGAGTAGCTCCAGCTACGAAATATGCAAGTTTCAAAACTTACCCGAGTGCACCATCAAAATATATAGCTTTTTCTTCAATAAGATCTATAACTCCTTTAAAGTTTCCCTCCAGCCCAATTGGAATCTGAACAAAAGCTGCATTGTGTTTTAACTTGGATCTGAAAAATAATGAGCAAATATAAATTAGTTCAAGAAAAAAGTTGTTTCTATATATGTGCTCCAGATGGTCTTTGAACAACATCCCACTCCTACAAAATCACTATCTTTTGTTCTTTGGACAGTGCCAAAAATCTACCAATACTGATTAAAAATGCCTAGTTGCATTTTAACCCGAGTGACGGCCAGCCCTCTATATCCCAAGAGATACAGTGAGCAACTTTCATGGGAAAGAAGGCAGTGCGAACTTGTTTCAGATTAATTACTTGATTACAGGAGTTGCTTCTCCCTTAATGCATATTAATGCACGTATCTCACAGATCAAATTAGGCACAGAAAGACTGCAGGTAAGGAGCAATCAGGACTTCTGGTCTCTGAACTAGAAACTGTCCGACCCTGTGTCATCTCCCTGCTGTAAGCTACAGCACGTTTGCTACCAGGATCTAGGAAAAATTAAAAGGCTGTTTTCAAAGTGGCTCCAAATATAGTTCCATCAACAAAATAAATATCAAAAACTCGACTCTCGGTCACTGCAAGCCTGGGCTGACACTAACATTTGTTTTTCTTGAGAAAATGGAGACTTGTTACAGGTCAGATTAAGATTTAACCTCGAGTCAGGTATTATGCTCCAAACTGCAATGACAGACGCCGCAAGAGAACCCTTTTTAATATTCTTAGTATTAACCTTCTATGTTCATAGTTCAGAATTATTTCACAAATAATTTAAAATAATACCTCAATTGTTGTACTGCTCTGGTGGGACTAGAGCCCAGTCTGTCCAGTTTATTGATGAATGTTACAAATGGCACACTGTAACGTTTCATTTGCCTGTTGACAGTTATTGTCTGGCACTGAACTCCCCCAACAGCACAAAGAACCAGAACAGCTCCATCAAGAACTCTCAAAGATCTCTCCACCTCAATTGTGAAGTCCACATGTCCTGAACAACAAAAACCCCCCGTTATTCATAGATGACAAAAGGCAGTGAGAAATTGTTTTCTCATACATGCAGAAAAAAGCAACAGCCAACAGAATCAGTCTCCAGCTACACAGAAATAGAGTCCCATTAGCCCAACCTGAGTGACTAATGAACACAAAGACAGCACCGTGCTCTTTGTATACACGAAGGAACAGCAATCTTAACGCATTCGGAACTGTCATTACCTGGTGTGTCTATGATATTGATGTTGGTGTCCTTCCACATGGTGTATGTTGCTGCAGACTGAATTGTGATTCCACGCTGTCGCTCTAGCTCCATTGAATCCATGACAGCGCCAACTCCATCCTTACCTTTCACCTTGGGAAAAAATAAAAAAAAAAAAAGGAAAAAAATTAGTCCAAGGGAGTTTACTAAGAATTTTGCATTTGCAGGAGTGATGCTTTATATACTGAGCATCACCTTTCATGCAGTGAAGAAAAGCAGACATGGCAGAACAATAATTGTATAATTCTTGAACGACAAACAAGTTTGATTTTTTTTGCGACTTTAATGTATTTTGCTCTCCTGGGGATCATTCCTGAAAAAGGTTATTTTTAAAGGTTTAATGTATTTTGCTGCGACTTTAATGTATTTTGCTCTCCTGAGGATCATTCCTGAAACAGGTTATCAGAGATCTGCGGGAAATTATGCTTCCCTGTGAATTTAATAAGATAACATACCTGAAGCTAAAAATTACATCCCTACGTTCTCCGTTTCTCGCAGTCATCTCTGACTAAATCAGAAGAAACAAGTATCTTCCGTTGTATATTTACTACGGAGGTGGTAAGGGGGAAGTCTTGAAATAAGGTTTGATGTGTTCTGAAAGAGGGGGAACACTGCAGTAAGGAGGAATTACTTTCTATCTCCTTGCCCTCCCCTTATTTTTAAAAGGGTGTCAGAGAAACCAGGAGATTTTTAGGGCTCCCTTCTCCTTCTCCCTTGGCCTGAAGGGGTTCACTGGGCCCTCCCAGTGAAGCTCCCTCACCCCAGGCACTAAACCGAGCAGACGAACATGTCACAGCAACGTCGCAATGGCACCAGCAGGCTCAGCCCGCGACGAGCAGCTCCGCTCCGGAGTCCTCTGAAAACTGACCTCGTGCATTTGTGCTATCCTGCCCGTGTAGAAGAGGATTCGCTCCGTTAACGTCGTCTTCCCCGAGTCGATGTGGGCCGAGATCCCAATGTTGCGGATCCTCTCATTGGGAAGGACGCCTGAAGAACAGTGCCTGCAGGACTTGAGGAGAAACTGCAAGGCAAGAGAAGATCGCTGGGTTAGCCCGGAGCAGATCAAACGCAGCTCACTGTGCCGCCAAATAAACTTCCAGTCAAACTGCTTTTCTATGGCTTCCAGTCAACCTGTGACAAATGGGTCATTTAAAGCAAAACGGTCTTTCCAAGCTCCCACGGGGTCACCTCAGAGCTCTGCACCAGAAGAAACCAGGCAACCCCTCCACGCCACGTCCCACGTCCCCATCCTTTTAAACGTTCCCCGTCTTCCCCGTCTTCCCTCCCGTTTATTTGACCGAGACGCTGCACGTTTTCCCGCAGCTGATTCCGGACAGCTCTGTCCTCCCCCTGCCGCCATCCCCTCCTCCCCGGCCCCGCTGCCCACCGCCCGGCCTTCCCGCCCTCCCGGGCCCGCACCGCCCGCCTGGGCACCCCGCGGGAACCCGACATCTTGTGTCCGGCCTCCCCGCGGTCAGCCCGTCCCCACGCCCGCGGGCGAGCTCGGCCCTCGCAGGCTTCGCCGGGCCCCGAGCGGCCGCGTCCCGGGGCCCTTCTCCGCAGGGCGCCCGCGGGAGCCATCGCCCCGCATGAAATGGCGGCGGCCGGTACCTGCCGCTGCTGCTGCTGCTGCTGCTGCTGCTGCTGCTGCTGCAGCCGCCTCCGCGCCAGGCCGGCCCGCAGCGCCCGCAGCATGGCTCCCTCCCGCCGCCGCCGCCGAGGTCAGCCCGCCGCCGCTTCCGGGGCGCCGCGCATGCGGGGCCCGGCCGGGGAAACGCCGCCTTCGGTCGGGGAGACCCCCGCAAAGACCGAGCGGTACCGGGTCACGTCGGAGAAGAGGGATGAGGGGGGCGGTTCCTGCCGCACTAGGCCCTGAGGGTTTTCTGGGACTGAGCCCGTTTAATTAGTGACCCTGACACAGCGGTGAGGGTTTGTGCTACTGCAGCTCACTGATGAGATGGAGTCATCAGAGCAACACTGTTATCGCAGAGGAAGATTAGCTGCTTTTACAAAAAAAAGCGACTGGGATGAAGCTGGTATGCAGTACAGGGTTACCATCCACAGGCGTGTTCAGCTGAAGTTTTACTAATTAGCAACAACTAATTAGCGGGCTCCTTGTCGAAAGAACAACTGTATGGCAGCACTGCCTGAAAAAGGAAAACAATCTCATGATGCATGAGGAGGATGGTGTGCGGAGCACAGGTACCAATTTATAACGCTTTGAACGATGTGTTATAATAGCAAGAAAGTTTCATTTAAGTTGGCATTACAGATCTGCAAAGAGGTGAATTTAATCATAGAATCACTAAGGTTGGAAAAGACCTCTAAGGTCATCGAGTCCAACGTCAACCCAACCCCCCCATGGCCACTAAACCATGTCCCCAAGCGCCTCATCTCCACGTCTTTTAAATCCCTCCAGGGACGGGGACTCCACCACTGCCCTGGGCAGCCAATTTGATGCAGTTCCTCTGCGTGATCTCCCTCCAGTAAACACCACGATGAAAGTAGAAATTCTCACATTTAGAATCAACTGAGAGCACGCGTATGACAGCTGTTAGAACAGGGAGCGTGCTCAGGATCAGGTCAGGGAAGCTATAGTGCGCGTACCTATATTCTCATTTTAAAAAATCCCCCGCTGCTAGGATTGCACCAGGAACAGTCAGTCTTTCGTGCCCAAGAAGATGCCAAGCGCCGTTCTGAAGCAGAGAAACGGCCCGGCCACCGCCACGCTCGAGTTCCACCCCCATCTGTTTCCTTCTAGCAAACTTTTCTTGTGGTAAATGCATGTTTTCCTTCTGGAAACTGAGGGGCATACCTCCCCTCAGGGCAGTGCTGTTGGTGTCACATGTAAGAATGTTTCAAAGCAGCCCCAAATAAATAACACACAGGTCATTTTGTGGTGTGGAGTAAGCCAAACAATAACCATAAATAATAAATAACTTTAATGAAGAATTATAGTTTCAGATGTTTCTACATAGAACAACTTCTTTTGCATTGTATTTTAGAACATTGTTTTGCATAACAAAGTACTCTGTAATGAATATTAGCTTCTTTCCACTATAATTTTAAAACCAAAGTATGTACTTGTTTTATTGATTACATTATGTATCATGGGGTTTTTTTTGTATTTTTGTCTATGCTTTCCTCAGATAAGCTGTCAGATGAATCCTATCTTCTGTGAAATCTTCTGTGTCTCAAATAAAAGATTTCTTCTAGAGTTAGGACATGAAAAACTTTTCTGCTGTTTATTACTGGGAAATTTAAGTGACATACCTGGAAAATGCCTCCATGGCCTTACATTCTCAATGACATTAATGGCAAAATCGATGTCTTCAGAGTATGAAAGATCAGGCCCTAGAGCTTACTCTCGCTTTTTAAGGAGAGTAAAAGCATCCTTTAGATCAGGGTTCTGGCAGACATCCTCTGGCAAGCGTGACTGTGGTATCGCACCGTTTCGGCCTGTCCTTCTGTCAGTTGCTACCCCCTTACCACCCACTTACCTTGACTGCTCGTAGAATGCTTCAAGAGCATAAACTTATCGCCACTAGTACTTGCTCTAATAATAGGAAGAGGCCGTTGCATTCAACAAGCAAAGAAACAATTGTCTTTCCCTTGTCAGAGTTCAACAAAAGTACTTCTGATTATTTTTGCACATTAATAAACATAGAATTAAATAATCTGGGGAATCTGCAGAAAGATATGATTTAAAGGCCATTTCCTTTTTAGCCAGACAAATATTAATCTTAAAAGAAAATAGGTTTAGTAAGTTATCATATAAATAGTGCCTTTTTTAAGGCTACACTATGATGTTTTAGCCTTGAATTATATGCTATAGTGCTAATGCTGTAACGTTACAGTCTACAGAAGTTATTTACGCTACAACACGGAGATCAATTCTGCATAACAAAACAGCATACGAACTTAACACTTCTAATACAAAGACCTTTCCTGTTCTCCGTCACACAGCTCGCTTTCCTCTAGAACATCAGACTCTTTAACCAGAAAACAACAACAACATCAAGGGAGATCAAGTGTTAGGTTTAGGATCATTCTCCATCACTGAAACAGGACACAGAAGAATACAGACACATCTCATCTCAGCTGAGGGGGGAAATGGTTTCTTGGATGCAGGGCTCTTAGCTTTTTAGAACAGAAGAAATGGTGTAGTCATTCACTATCCAGTTAAACTACTGCCTACTCAACCTATTTCTCCCATATATTTTTCTGATTAGTAATTAATAGTTACAGCTGAGTTTCTTAGGACACAGTGGTATTATTACAGAATAGTTAAAAGCTACTACAAAGTCTTCAAGAATGAAAAATGAAGGGCCACATCCAAAGGAAACATACCAAGGATCAGAAATACGAAGTTAACAGTCTAGGCACAGAAAAATAAGAGATGCAAGCACAGCTTATGAACATAAGAACACTGATAAACTAAAATTTACTTGAAGTATTTGTCATTTCAGTATTCCTCTCGTTTTTCTTCATGTTAAAGCAAGGTGAATCTGGGGATTCCGTAAGAATTTACAGTATGATTTTAAAGATAAAGATAGATAGATATAGTGGCTATAGTGTATTCAAATAGCTATATCACCTAGAAAATTAATAATTATTTCAGCCACACAAAATAAAAAGAGAATTTACTTTCTCTGCAAGTTATAGAATGTGGGAAAAAGTAGCTTCATTACCAGGCTTAATAAAAAGTCTGAGTGGTGCAGTTGTAGCAGAAAAATCTTGCAAAACAAAGCATTTTTTAAACAGAATTAGTGATAATCCATTAAAGTGCTTTTAAGTGGTAAGTTGTTAGTGAAACTAGATGGTTTAACCAAGGATCTGAAGTTTAAAGAACATTCAGTTGTCAAAAGATCGGAGTAGCAAGGCACCCTAATACTTACTAAAACAAAAAACAGAGATTGGTCATATATACGTGTATACTTATATGAACATAAGCAATGCAGCACCATTATCTTCTCTGAGGAAGCTCCATTCAAACAGAGAATGGAAGCCATTTATTTTTTGCTGCTTTTGACGGGGACATGTGTTCCTTTCACGTTGAGGTTCTCCAAAGAAACTCTGGGCTCCCGGGAACCTGCAGCTGCAAGTGGTTTCTCTCTGAAACAAACAACAACAACAATCACAACCACCATATGGTATGAGAGTGGGGGGAATATACATTTTGTTAATTACTTATGTGGAGGTATAGTTATTTTAGTTGTAAAACAGATTTGACTCTCCCTCCAAAACTACTTCCATTGTTACCGTAGAGCTGGACTGTTCCCTCATCTCCATGGGAAGAAACAAACAGCTTAGTTTGAAAACTGAAACCGAAGGTAAAGTAGCCTCTGTGATGAACCTCTAGAACTGAAGAGGTGCCAGAGGGAAGGTGCTCTGTGTAGTTCACAAAAGAGGAGCGTTTCCCTTCTGTAGCATTCGCTACCAAACATGCAACTGATACAGGCATCACAACTTCCACTGAAACTATGCCAATAGGAGGGAGCCCCCCCCCGAAGCTTGGCAGATAGCAGCCTATGCAGGGGAGCTCCTGCATTTACAGATAAAGTCCTCATTCCTACACAGACTTCCTGATTTCAGGAGTAGAAGAGGTCTCATTTGAAATCTAACGCTGAAAAGAAGCGTGTCTGTCTCCATCTATACAGAAGATATCTTTCCTTTTACCCAAGAGAACAGATCAACCTAGTCCTCAGTAATGCAACTAACCCAGTTTCACGACTGTGGGAGCAGCTACAACATTTGTACATAGCTGAGCACTGGCATATTTCTCTGCAAAAAACACTCACCTATCAATTCATTAAGTATTTTTCAAAGTCAAAAATACCAAATTTCTTCAAAATTTATTTAACACAATACTGCCTTACACTATTTATTGTGGCATCATGAGAAAAGGACGAATAAAACATGCTATTTCTCCTCAGATTGCCAGTAAGCGTTGTTTGTTCATGAAAAGATTGCTTCAGAATTGAATTTTCATTCTGCTGCTAGTACTTCGTTATTCTGGTAGGAAACTATTGTTACCTTCTTAATCCATCTTCCTTGGGTATGTGATGAATACTTCTGTATTTTGGAGCTTCTAAATTGCATCTAGTTCTAGATGGCTTGAACTTTGTAATCTCTTTCTGCCACTCTTCATTAAAGGTCTGGGCCTCAGCTGAAAAACAGTTAAAGTTTACTTTTATTTTTAATAAATGCAAGCAAGATAGGAAAAGACATGTAATGAAAATTAGGTTTTTTGAACAGTGTTTTTTAAACTTGTGGTCCGTGACTCTCCACATGGCCTGCAAACTATTTCTAGGGGATCTGTTAAAGACAACTGAAGACAACTTACTGCCAGTAGGCTTATGTTTGGAAGATAAAAATTAAAAAAAAAATACTGAAAGTCATTTTGTTGCGAAAGTATATGCACATTTTAACCACACATCTCTTAAATATGTATTTTCTATTAGCCACAAACAAACACACAGCAAATAGTAATATTCTGTTAAAAGTTTGAAACCATAAAATATCATTAGAAGTACTTTCAAATATGAGCAGCTATTGCACGAGCAGCTATTGTAAGCAAACAGTACCAACTGCATTATAACACAGTATTTTCAAGTCTAACTGGTTACTTTAACTTAGGTTGTCCAAATGTATATCAACTAAAGAAACTTGATCTGCAGACTTCGCACTTTCTGAAAAACAGTCCCTTTTAAGATGTCTCAAGCTGGAACTTCAAAATTGGTATGTGAAACAACAGCGTAAAGCCCATTAGAGAACGGCATAAAAAGACATACCCTCATCCAGGTTGATGAATTCTTGGTTCATTTCCTCATCACCAGTCTTGCTGTTCTTTGATTTTTTAATGACATGGGCACGATCATGAATATGATGACCAATAGCCATTTTTTCCAGTCCACTTTCAGAATCCTTAAGTGCTTTTCTTGTCTCCTTAACCTGTACAAAAAAGGGAAATAAGTGTCCTTCCAACCAAAAAAAGAAGTTAAAATAATTTATTTTTTTTTTTAAATCAAGTTTTCTCCCCCAAAGTTTTTATATCCTACTTTTGAAAAAGTTAGGTTTTACAGGTTTTCCCAATTATCTCATTTACTGTGTTGGCTGAACATACACCAACAAAGCACAGATCCAAGTCTATTTTCTTTCTGCCAACAGACAGGAAGATTAAACAAGAACACCTAAAGCTTCTTAAATAATGTACATATTGGATATTAATTGCTGGGGGGGAAAAAAGCCTAGTCTAAATATACTACACGCAGACAAGTCTTCAACATTCTCTGTGACAACAGAACGAATGACAGCCGATGCCGATATTCTCAGCATGGAGGGACAACTAATTACTAGGTTGTCCTGTTGACTGGCTTGAAACCCAGGCAACCACTTATCACTGCGTTCATAGGTATATTATTAGAACCTTTTTGATAACTGAGTGTCTGGTTGAGCTTGAACATGTCCCACAGCCAATCATGCTCAACAGTCTTTACTGCTCACATATAGTCTTTCATGAACCTTGCTTCAGGGTTCAAATTCAAATTTCTTAGCAGAATTAGATGCAACAGCTGCAAGGAAGTCAATGAAAGGGCATCTTCATCTGAAGCGTTACGTAAGCATTTAAAAGTGCTTAAGTAAAGGGGATGATTTGAAGCCATGTTTTGCATAAATAGACTGCCTCTTGCTATCTTATATTTTAGACAGAATTTTAAATGTACAAGAAGAGGATTAATTATAGCAAAGAGAAAGACACTGGAGACCGCCTTGAAGAATCAGCTGTTCTGGCACTCGATTTTGAGTCTTTGATAGGTATACGATTTATTTAGATGTATACTTAGAAGCATACAATTTACAAGGAAGAAAACAGCACTTTAGCTTAAGAAGCCTTTAATATAGAGCAATATTGAAACAGACATATATTTTTCTAAATTATAAGAGTAACTGCCTCCAGTAAAAAGAACCTGAAGGCAACTGTGGTTTGGTATAGATGAACTTAAATTCCGATAATTACATACCACCTTTTTGCTGAATCTCAGGACTACTTACACCTCCGGGAGCTGTGCGCGTCTGAGCTGAAGCTTGGAAAACTTTTGGTGGTTTATCCCCTATTTTGGAGTATGTCATCACAGAGGAGGAGCTGAATGTGTGTGCATCTGGATGGACGGACAGGTCATCCTACAAGCAATGTAGACTTCTTATTAATAAAAGTTAGAACTTGTCGATAATAAGTACTTCTTACATTCTGAGACTATCTTATTGTGAAAAAGAATACCCCTGTGAAAAATTAACCCTCAGTCCTGGCACCATAGATATGGCCTGTTGGGAAGAGACCTTGGCATTTGATAGCCCTCACTCTTGTCCTAGCCTTGTCTGACCACAGGTCTCCCCATGCCAGGAAACACGAAAACAAATAAAAAGCATGGGCAGCAATAAGCAACTGCTCAAACATTTGCCCTGGCATAGTTTAGTAATGAAGATATAACCTGTAACATCAGTCTTGCCACACACAGTATATAATAAGGTGTGTAAAGAGTTCAGGTGAAATAGGACTTGAGCAACAATGGTTGCAAGCCATTTTACAAGGCCAGTAAAACACAATAAATATACTCAGCAACACTTAATAAGTATCAGTGTTATCTTCAAAGACTGTGAAGAAAGAAGCAGCACTGCAAATAAAATCAGAGGAAAGTCTATATGCAGGGTGCCATTTAGGTGTTTGCAGTTTTGGTTTTTTCCAGTGTACAGTAACACTTTAAACTGCTCCTTCGCTTAAGGTGTCAGCTCTGGAAACAGCCAGAGGGCAGATAACTTACAGCAGTTCTAACCCCTAGAGAATCAAGCATACATTTAAAGTACTGTTGTTAGCAAATAATCAGTGACAGCATTGAGAATTATAACCACGATATAGTCGGGGGTGTGTGTGTGCGCGCAGGAATTCTTACTATCTACTTGAGAATAATAACCTTCTTCTTGGCAGGACTTTGAGTAGTATTCTAAACAACTGCCATTCTCCAATACAATTAATTTTAGAACAAATTTTAAAAACTTACAAACTTTCTTTGCATTTCCAGCATACTGTTTCTCATATTTGACATCATCCTGTCCATTGCAAAGAAAGGTTCCCCAAAATCTGCATCCTGCTAAAAGAAAAGACATTAAAATTAAAACAAAGTCTTCTGACTCTTCAATTTCTGAAGCTGGTTTTTTACATGCAGTTTTTAATGCAAACCAGACCATCAGAAAGGTTTTCACAGACTGCAATTCACAGACGTAGACAAGCCAAAAATACATCTTTTCAAATGAAAAATGGAAAGCTAGCATAGGGAGCTTGATTGTGAAGTTGGAGACACTGGAAAGACAGAAGTGAAAGATTTGACACTCAAATGTCAAAATAAGCTCATAAGGTGGCCAATTTACAAGAACTATTTTCATATACTTTCTAACCTAACTAGCTTCTGCTGTAAAAAGTTCTATATGACTCTCCCTGCCTTATAATCTATTGAAGATCAAATCACCTCTATTATGCAAATCCCTTAATGCATATGGAATCACACTGAAAATGCATCCCAGCAGACACAGCTGTTCCTCTGCAGAAGTCGTGTACATTGCTCATAAAAGAGCAGTGTGGAAAAATCAGAGAACCATAACTTCGTATTTTAAAGGCAGCTTAATTGCTTGATGCTATCGATGTATTTAAAAAAACCCCATTCATTCATTATTTTTACATGGAAGCAGAAGATCCAGTGTTGCACAAAGGATAGACACTAAGACAGGTTTACATGCACAGAATTTTATTAACAGGATCTGCAGCTGATGGCATATACTGACCACACTGATGAAAGCTACCTTTGGAAGAAAACAAAACAAAAAAATAGGGAGACAGAAAGTAGGGAAAGGGCGAAGTCTCCTAAGTGACCATCTGGGAAGACAGCAATGCTGTCCCAAATGAGCATCCTCCTCTGGGCTCCTCTCCAGTGCAGCACTGGTGATGATTTTCACCATACCTTTCCTCTCCCACTATGAACGTTTCCTCAGCACCCCTTCAGGCTCCCTGCTGGCTGCTGACATGGCAGCTCTGGTTGGAGTATGCTCGTTAAGAGCGGACACCACACTCTGGTTGGTGAGCTTCTAGACACACACCTAGCTGCTTCCCAGGACAGCCGCTGGGCCACCACCACGCTCTGGTCCTCAGGCGCGAGGCTGTGAGAAGAGCAGG
This sequence comes from Pelecanoides urinatrix, assembly GCA_013400755.1. Lineage (NCBI taxonomy): Eukaryota > Metazoa > Chordata > Aves > Procellariiformes > Procellariidae > Pelecanoides > Pelecanoides urinatrix. The sequence continues at coordinate 200,811 of VZTQ01012774.1, read as the reverse complement.
GGGGGCAGCTCCCGGGGTCTCTGCAAACCCCAGCAGCTCTCCCAGCCTGCCGGACCGCGCACAGCAGCCCTCTGCACTGCTAAGGGGCTACGAAACACCAGGATGCTAATTACGATAGCCAACACCCCACGTTCCTCCAACTACGGGAAACATATAGAATTAAATTTAAATACATAGCTATTTAAATGAATTTAAGAGTTTAAAATAAAATCTGCAGTTTTAGCATAAAACTAAGTAAAATTTGTTTCTTGAGTAGCAAGAAATCTGAATCCTTAAGAGCTATCAAAAACCTCTGGGCAATAATTAGAGGCAATTTAGGGCATCAAATCATCGCAAGTGTCAGTAACTCCAGAAAACTGCCGTCTACATTAGAAATCTGGACATTGCACCAATGACATTACACAGTAATCAGCTGTATCTATGGCATTACATGCCATTGACTGGGGTGAAGGGAGTAAAAGCGTAGCCTCTGCAGTTAATAGAAAAAGAACATTCAATAGCTAATACGCTTTTTGCATACAAGTTGCTAATTTGTACTTCTGCAAAAGATAATTAAAGAAGTAATACCTTTAGATCTGAAAATTCAAAGACCCATGTTTATTTTCACTTGCTCCGCAAGTGAAAGCCACTTTCTGAGCTACTGGTTTTCAATCTGAAGACTCTTCCAAAGGAAGGAAAAACCTCCGTGAGGGTCATAACAATACACTTTCTTTTCCTCGGGTACTTTTTACAGATCTTTTACAAGATATTCCAGACCCCCAACAAACCACAACTAAAAAACATTCCAAGCCCAGTTCCAGCGGAAATTCTGTCTCCAGAAGCTGGCCTGTCTTAGCTGTGACCAGTGCTACAGGTCTTGTCGGTATCACACCCACAAACACGCTCCAAGCCACTAGCATCTGTCCACAGGCAGCACTCAAAGTTTGGAGTCTCTCTCCAGGGATTATTTCATTCATATCCATTAGAGATCAAGCACCAACGGATACATCGCCGAGTAGAAAAGCCAGCTGCTAAGTAGTAACTTTTCCAATCTCGCTATCAGCTAGTCTACCCCCACATTTTCATTTAATAAGGAAAAATAATTTTTTTTATTATTATTTCTTGAATTATATTGTTCCTATATCTAAATATCAACAAACGCAGTTTGCAAGCACACTGAAACTAGCTTTTGTCCATGCTTTAGTTATGCAGACAGTAGGCACATATCAACAAGAGCTACAAGAATTACTGCTCCTGGGATACTAACCACTCTACCAAAGCCTGCAAAGGGCACGAGGGAGCCGCTTGTTGCCTGGAAGAAAAAGGACCAGTGTCTTTTAGTTGCTGTACCTGTTACCAGACACAGAAGAAGTATCTAGTGCACTTTCATATACAGCAGGTGATATTAAACATTTCTGATCAAATAAAAACAGTCACTCAAGAGGAACTTGGTAATTTATAGCGTGCTACAACAATATAATGTGAAGTAGTCTCTGGGTATATAGAGGTAATATATTTATACTAATGATATTGGAAAGCGATGGCTGTCACCACATTTAATAAGTCATAGTCATATGTAAGTACTAGAAGCACTTAAAGCTAGAAGAAACACTTGTATACCATAGCAACCTCTGTACTAAAATTATTTAAAACATGGCATAGTGCTTCAGACATCTCCCACTTCTCTGAAAACACTTCATTCTAGTCATGCAATAGAACCCCATCACTGAAAGTTGATTAAAATCAACAAATCAAGAGTTCCCTTAATGTAAATTTATGTAATTACATTTCAGAAGGTTGGCATACAATTTTAGAGCTTAAAAAAGTGATGCAGCTGACCTGTTCACAAGCACTCTTTATGTATTACAAGAGATTAATGGAAATATATTTGTTTAAAATATCTAAATATTCCTTGCAATAAACAAAATTAAGTCCAACTTGTCAGCGGTTTCAAAGGTCATTGCAAAGGGGTTCTAGGTAAGTCTATCATCATATACAGAACCGCCCGAAGATAAATCCCCATGAGCAAACCATATTCTTCTGTAGTTGTATAAATAGATATAGCTATAAACACCGACAAATACAGTTCCTGTTTGACCACCTGATATTGAATATCCCTATATGACAGGACAATGAGATGCTGGAAAACAAGTTGGATGTTTCCAGGAAGCTAAGACTGGAGAGTTATATAAAGGCCTACCTAAAGAAAGGCTGGTTAGACAGAAGTACCAAACACTTTACAATAACTTTAAGCACAAAAGGAAGGAATTATCCAATTCTTGAGTACCTTTCTGAACTCTTTCAGATTGCAGTTTTGTCTAATATGTAGTGACAGAAAAGAATATGTTTTTTATATATACATGTCAAGTGCAAAAGAATATTCTCAGAAATAATAAAGCTGGTAGTCATAAGAAGTTCATAAACTCTTTGCTTTATAATACATACTAAAAGCTGTTAAATAGTTACCTAATATATAGGACAATCAGATACCCAAACAAAACCAAATGACAGTATCTCTTGAGATGTTTTACCCCATTCCTCCTGCTCATATCCTTTCCTCCTCCTTCCCTCCCTCCAAGAGGCTAAAAACTGATACTGCAAACCCACTCGAGAAAGGAAAAGCATTTTAAAATTTGAATGCTATATTGATACACATTGAGTTGTTGGAACAAATTCTGGCCCTTGTAGAGCAGCTTTAGGCATGCTATATATGTTTACTTAAACACAGAATTACAGTATCAGTAATCAGTATGGGTAATTTTAACAAAGTGTGTTTTACACGGTAGTAAAGATACCCATCTTTTCCTACATAAAAATCTAATTATTTTAAGTGTTTGAATCATTTCTGGAGGGAAACCAGTAAAGGCAGTTTGAGAATGCTACAAGGCTTAAATAATCAGTACTGAGTCTTCTGTGACATTTGGCAACTCTTAGGTAAAACATGAGGAACATTAAAAAATACTGGAAAGATTTTAGCAGGCGTGGAATTCTTTTGTGCTTATCAAAATAGTACAGTGCTCTTGCACCTCTAACTCCTTTCTGTAACCACAGATGAAGGTTTTCTATGCCTCACATTTCTCCCTCACTGCCAAGAACAAAGGATACAAGATATTAGAGTAAGGTTTGACATAGTCTTCTTCTAAAGGAAGAAGTAGTCTGATCTGCTTTTAGGCATCTACTGAACCAAGGCCTAAGAATCTGCTTCAGTAGAGGAATGATCATGCCCTAATTAGATCCAGCAACATCTATATTTGAAACTAACTGGCAGCGTATGAGCACAGAGGAAGGAATCTGACAGTTACCCTTTTGACTTGTAGGTGACAGTCCGTGTTTCAGCTATGTTTATTCAGCTCTAACTATCTAGGTTTGAACAACCACCACCAAGTCTGGCTGAGTTCCACAAGCCCTTGTAATCTGTTTTGTCTTCCAACTGTTTTTAATGAATCACATTTGATTTTAAAAAGTAAGAGATCATTCAGCTGCAAGAATATTTAGCCTGGTGGAGGGAAAGGAACCAACTTGAAATGTATATCCTTTCTAAATACAGCAATTAGATAAGGTTCAGCTACAGAAGCATAAGATGTAATTGTCCTGTATGCCCAGAGAGTTGAAAAGATACTTTATGTAAAACATAAATCACTGCCAACTTTTCAGTTTCAGGTGGTAATTTACAGAAATACTAGCTTTCGTATCAATTTCCCTGATCTTTAATTCTTACAGTCTTATATCTAGAGGAAACATTAAGAATCAGACCAAATCCAGAATGTGAAGCCTTTATTCACAGTTGCAAAGTTGAAGCAAGGTTTAAAATAACCTGTGTAGATACTATTTAGGTGGCTGAAACACAGGTTTGGCTTAAATCAAACTTCAACATAAATAACTAGACACAAGATACTAAAGTGCAGAGTGAAGGCATAAACATATCAAGATATCTTTTTAAGTCAAGTTAGCACAAAAAAAGAACTAAGTGTTCAAAGAAGGCTCTGTCTTTGGATATTTTAATGCCTTTCTGCAATAGAAACACTTAATACGTAACATTTATTAAACCAAACATTTGATAAAAATGTTTAGTTTGTTTCATTAATAATTGTACATTCAATGTTCAATAACATACAAATTTGTTATTAGTTCTAACAGAAACAAGTCTGTCAGTGTTAAGTAATAAATGCTTAAACAATGGGCCATTGAGGAAGCAAGAGAGAGATTATTCACATTTTACTCAGCGATGAAACAATCTGACCAAGGTTGCAATAGCTGAGCCAGGCCTCTGTTTCCACTGGACCAAATTTAACAGAAATGGAAATGTGAGGCCGACTATATTACTAGTAAATGCAAATTCCATGTAGCAATCCTTAGAGATTAAGAAAATACTTACTCTGCGATTTCCTCTTACAGCAACCTGAGAGTCTTGGCGCGCTCTTCGATCTACTGTTCTCTCCCCACCATCTGTTATACTGAGAAATGGATCTCGTCCAAAAGGATCAGAAAAGCTTCTCATCATCTGCCGCATGTATTCATGGTGTGCAGCAAAAGGATCGCTGAAAAAGAGATATTTTGCATAGAAAGTCATCGGGGTTTATTCCAAGCTACATTAAATGGCTCTGAAATTTTTAAAACTCAGTTTTTTAAATCATTCCATATGGTTCTTTATTCAAGTTCTTTATTTTAATAGGACTCAACTGGGCAATCTCCTGTTCCTCACAAACTCTCACTTCTTTCACTTTTCTTCCCGTCTAGCAGGTTGGTTGGGTGTTTTAGTTCTTTTGTCTTCTCAGCTGCCTTCATTGCTCTTCTGTGCTCTTGGGTGTCTGTATTGCTTTTTCTCTTTCCTCATTTTTTCCAAAAATATTCCATCCTTTGCAGCTATCTTTCACCCCAGCCTATGTTTACTCTGTGCCAGGAACTATAAAACTGACCTATATTTTATTTATCACTACTTCTACCTCCAACCCCTGATATTAAAAAGAATTTTTTTTTGGTCTCCTATTTTCACTTTCATCTTCCAAAGCTTAGCACAGTACTACTTACTGAACTCATCATGTCCCACTAAGTCCGTCCTGTCCCCCCCCCCAAATTTATTTTGCTGGCTGCTCCATTCTACTTTTCATCCTCCTTGACCCACATGCTCAAAAATGTATACCATCGTCTAAATTCAAGCCAGCTCCATCTCCTTTACTTTAGTCATCCACTATTGCATCTTTGCCTTCCCTTTCCTCCCCCTCCATAAATCATGTTCTCGCATCCCTTTTCTCTGCTAAAGAAGAAAGATTCTTACTGGCTTTTTGCTTTCCTGATAGTTTTCCCCCCTCTTCTCTCCTCTTGGTAAGCACTCAACCTTTGCTTCCAAAAACCTACAAAACCCCACCATTAATTCCAAAGCTTGGCTTGCAGGTAAAACATCACTAAAGTTGCTCTCCATTATTACTTAATTCTTTGCATTCTCTGATTTGGCCAAGAACTAAGGATTTCAAACTGAGGCCAGAAGAGGAGCAAAATATATTGTGCTTCTGACAAAATCATATGATCAGTACTGTTGCCTGTGGCGCAAGACTACAAATTATTACTTCACACAAAAAACATGCTTCGCTTCCTCCCTTCATCTCCAGTCTAATTTTCCCCTTTGCTATTCCGCTGAAAGCCACTTTATTAATGTTAACAGTCATTTCCCAGGTATGTTTACTTAGACTTAATAGCACCTCATCTTCCTTCCTATCAATTTCCTGGCACTCCCCAGACACCTCACACCCTCATTCTCTCCAGGACACCGCAACCTTTCCCGTCACATCTCAAGCCTCCATGAAGAAAAGCTTCAGGCTGTTCCTCTGACTTCTTCAATACCCAGTCATCTCTTGAAAGTCTCCTGAGCAGCTTTTCTATTCTCCCCACCCCTTATCTCCAGTCCCATGAAAACTAGTTTCCAAACCACGTGGCCACTTCGATCTCTTCACTTTGTACTGTCTCTTCTTGTGCTAAAGTTGCATTTATTTTTTTCTTTTTAAGTGAATAAGAAATAAGTGAATAACATTATTCAAACATATAAGAAATATGTTTAAATAATACAAACATAACACTGGATTAACTTTCAAACAAGATTTTTCAACACAACAATATCTCTTTAGCACATACTTCACTCACTCCAGTGCAAACAGACCTTTACAGTTTAGAAGTAGTTTTACCGTTGTCAGTAAGCAGACCCTAATCTACCCCACTCACGTGGCTGCCAGCTTTAACTTCAGTCCTAATGTGATAAGCAGCTCGCACACAGCAAGCGTCCCCTCGCTTTTCACAGGATTAAGAACAGATGGAAAAAGTCACTGCCCAAGCCAAGATGAGGGAAGCACACAAACACTACCACACTGTACGGATACTTCCATCAACTCTATTCTGACACCACAAACTTCAGACAGGTTTGGTTATCAAAACACAAATAAACATGAACTGTATTCCATCAGTAACTTATGCGTAACAAAATTTCTTCCCAGTCCCTTCCAGTTCAAAAGAAGTAGGACACTCATAAAATAAGTTATCTACAACACATCAAAAGCAAAATAAGATTCCATAGATTTAATGTAGATAAGAAAAATTGGTTGAATTCAGTGTGCTTAACATGCTGTAATACATCTCACCTGACATATAATAATGCTTCATACCTCGTGAAATTGTCCTTTTTGCCTTATTTCAATTTCTCTGGCAACTCCTCTTCGCCATTCACATCTATTTGATACACTCACACATGCATCTAAAACTCTGGGGTTTTGTTGTTGTTTGGTTTTTTTTTTTAAATGAAAGGTCTATGAAACAATTTAGAAATACAGCTTCTTACTATCAGAGACAGGGAAGTAAGATATATACTGCGGAGTGACAGATTCGGAACAAAAGCAAAATCTCCCAATTCCCTAGGGACATGTTAGGGAGCCATTCAGAAAAAGATGTAGTGTTGTCAAGCCTCGAAAGAAATGCAATTTCAGTATGCTCTGGAGTAGGGCAAAACCAATGGAAAGTCAACAGAGAATCTGTCTGGAAGACAAGGCTTCCAAGGAATTAAACCTACCGCCTTGATGGCTCTGATGACTGAAACTCAAACCGTAACTACAAAAGGAGTATGTAACCCTCATAAAATATATATATATAAATAAAAACACAAGTCAAAATATCTCCAGTAGAGGATGCAAGATCTTAAATGTTTTGTTCAAATCACAGATTTTATAGGACAGCAACAGGTGGAGAGAGCACCCCAGTTTAATTAACATTGATCACATCTGACTTAAAATCTGACCTCGGGGTGGGGGGGAGCAGGGAAGATACTTTTGATGAGACAGACACGATTTCTGCACACTTTGCACTATTATACCATAAAAGTGACGGGGAAAAAGAAAGGGGGGGTGGTTCTATAGGGGTTTTGCACACAGAATTTGTGCCCTTCACATGTTAAGCACGTGTAAGTTATTTTCAAAATTAAGTTCTGAATGGAAACAAACAATTTGTACATTTGTTGTCCACATATGCAAGTGAGGATTTTCACTGCGATGCATCTCACTTGGTAAGTTCTTGTACGATGCAGGCTTAAGCTCCAAAGTTTAAGGCTCTATGTTCCAGCTGAAACCCTTTACGGTGTGTTATAGTAAAAGTATAATGTTACTCCTTACTTCAGTGTATGTTTCTGGTCAGTTGAAAATCAGTGCCCTAGAACAATAAATTCAGTTTATTATTTCTGAAAACTGTACTTCATATTAGATGCACTTTTTCTTTTAATCAGGAAGTTATGTGAGCCTGAAGTTGTGAAATGATTCTGGAGGTAACACCTGGAACAGTAAAACAAAAGCTGTGTCTTGGTAAATTAAAAACGGAGGCCAACTGCACTTGGCAGAGGAGAGGCAACTTCTGCACCTGTCCAAGCTATTAGGGATAAAACTCAGCTGGGCCAGGGCAGCACTGCGGCTGACAGACTGCTGCTTCCCCAGCACAGCTGCGCACAGATGGAGACATTTCTTTTAACCCAGGCACTATTTCCAGTTCAGCAGTCAAAATCTCTCCTTGTGAGGCAACAGAAGCCTATTATTACACTATTTTGGAAGTTAATCTTATCTGAAGTAATAAGCTGATTTCCGTAGCTATATGCAAAACAGATTTACAGGGACAGTGCCAAGAAAATGAATCTCAATATCAATCTCTCTTTCATCTCTTTCACATGCACTCCCTTCCTCTATCTTCTGCAATCTTTTTTTCTCCAATTTTAAACTGCATCCGTTTAAAATGCATAAATAAAATGAATAAACAAGAGGAAAGCAATTGATATTTCAAAAGCATGCTACAAGTTACTACAAACAAGACTTAATTTTCATTATTATTTTAATTTCATGCAGAGGATTTGCATAGTGAAGTTTTCTGCACTCTCCATATAACTGATGAGTTGTTACAATAGTGCACATGCTCCTAGAAACTAAGCGTACTAATCCACCTTGCACAGCTTTAGAAACTATCCCACCGCGAGGAACATGCTTCTCATAGATTCTCCTTTATGAGGTACAAACTCAGCCTCAGCTAGAATATCCTGTAACTAAGATACAGTCAACAAACCCACATCACAAGGCCTGATGAGTTACCCTTCCTCATCCACCCACTGGCATTATCCCTTATCTTTGCTTGTAATTAAGCTCCACAGACTAAGTACCACGTCTTTAGAAAAACTAAAATCATTCAGGATCTTCCGAGTTCTCCGATCCCATTCTTACCCGCTACAGATTACAGTTTCTGACAAAAGACATAAATTGGGGCCAAACTAGATGCTTCAGCAGTTTGGGCTATCCCAGCACTCTAGGGGACCATTTGCACAACACACTACTTAGATTTAGGTTCCAGTGGCAAACGAAGAATTCCACAGGAAATAAACTGATTTCAGAGTTTAATACATAGACATGCTCTACCCCAAGCACTACCATTGTGCTCATGGTGCAGAAACAAAAAAACCCCACATTTGCTGAGCTAAAGCGTCAGCATCCACTCAGGAAATCGGTACAAGGGGACAGACGGTTTGCCGTTATTCATCTCCCACACACGTTTGCAAAGTTTTAATGCAAAACCACCCGGTGTTATCTTTAGTGTATGCATCGACAACAGGAGCTCAGAAACAGCCTATAGCAAAAAAAACCCCAAATAAATCCAGAAAAGCTAGAACATCCAGCACCTGTCCACTTTCTAAGAAACTGAAGAAAAAACAAAATCAAGACACTCAAACCAATGGAGGTGAAGATTTCTTCTCAGTCGATGTCACTATGAAATTATGACTGAGCTCTTCGCTGCGCTATGAGACAGCAGAAATTACAAGCGTTACTGAGGAGAGGAGTAAGAGACAAGACTCTGGTATTTAAAATCACCGGCAACAACTTAACCCTACGTAGTTTTAAAGGGCACTCCGCGGGTAACTGGAGGAGCACGGCTGTGAACCCCACCGGCCGTTAACCCCGCACAGCCACGCGTCCTCCAAGGCGACAAGAGCCTCCAAGCGNCTGGCCGCCGCGGCCGTGACGAGCCGAGAGGGGCGGGGCTCGGCGGCGGCCGCCGTTGCCGTGGCAACTGGCGGCGCCGCCGCGCGGCCCCGCTCCAGAAGGTTCGGGCCGGGGCCCAGCGCAGGGCCCGGCGGGGAGCGGCGAGCAGCCCCACGCGTGGAGCCCCACGCTGCTCCTCCGGCTCCCTCTCCCGAAGCCCCGTTTTGCCCGCCGAGGCCGCGGAGTCCGGCCCGGCCCGGCTTGGGGGCGTGCAGGCCCCGGCGGGGAGCAGGCCCGGCCTTCACCCCAGCTCCTGTCAGGCGTTTGCGGGTCGGTGCTGTCGGCAGGGCTCAGGCCGCTGCCCTGTCCTTAGCAATTTTTTAAATAATTGTATTTTTTCCAGTAGGTGGCAGTAAAATAAAGCGACCGTGTTGTGCGAGGCGGGCTGCGTCCCCCTTCCCAGCGGCTGGAAACCAGGCGTTTGCCTGAGCGGAGCCTTTGGCCGAGCAGTGGCACCCCAGCGGAAAGCATCACCCGCCTGCGCTAAAAGCAACATATAGCGATGTTCCAGCAAAATATAGCAATGAGGAAAAACTGAGGCCGGGACGGAGTGAGGATATTGGACCGCAGCTGCTGCTCTGGCCATCGCAGCCGTTCGTGGATCGGGATCACCCTTCGCTCCACACCAGCTAAGCACTCACGAGGCATATCCGATTTCCGAGGCTTTACGGTAGTTGCCTTCTGGCCAGCAGTTCATTCTGTATTGCTTAACTGTACCGGCTTTGGGAGTGAGACTGGTTAGGATTACTGGTTAAACAGAAAGGGAAAAAGAGCTCTTTGTCTTGGCAGGAAGAAGCAGTCCCGCAGCCGGCTGTAAAGGAGAAACCCCTCAGCAAACCCTGTTGTTGGGCAGGGTCGTCAAAGGAAGGTTTCGGTAAAAGAATGGAGCAAATACATGGGGAGTGTTATCTAGGTTTCCTGGAGAGCAGAGTGGTTGTGAACATTCAGGGGTGTGTATAAGAAATGCGGTTATATATAAACTTACTTCTGAAGAAGGGCAGATTGAAAGAACCAGAGGTATAGGAATCTCACCTTCATTCTTCATAAAATGGGAGAATTGTGGAGAGAAACGTTTATGTGTTTGGAAAAATTCTCCTGGTCTAGATGGCAAAGTTTCTCAGAGCTGAGAGTCTGGGGGTTGTTTCTTCGCTTGCATCTCCTGTTGAGAGGCAGGTGAAGGCTCCTCCCTCCTCTCCTCACATCTCTTTCAATATCCCAGTTTTTAGGGAAAAGATAGAAAATGTGCCCCAGATAACCAGGTGGGATTAGAGAGCATCGGGGTATTTATATGGCAGTCATGAAAGTAGATCCTTCGTTCCACTAAGATCCATCGTGCTGCAGAAGCAGCTCTGCTGGTATTTGGCCCAAAGTGGAAAACCGACATAAAAGATGAATGAACTGAGCCTGCAATATTTTTGAAAAATATCTGTAATCGGGTGAGCATTGATTTTGCTGTCTACTGATGTAGACTTCTCTTTAGATCCTAGCAAGTGGTGATATTGCAGCCTTAAGATGCACTCCAAGTTTGAGCAGTTGTTACAGTGAAAATGTTTATACTGACTGACTGGTGGGCAGGGAAGCATGACAGAAAAAGGGTTACCCATGGATTGTCCAGGGGAAGTCTGTGAACTGTTTGTACATTTCTGATGAAAGATTAGCAAATAAAACAAATCAGGCGGTAGTCATGGAAGTGAACTCTGCAGCTTTGGGGCTTTTTATAACGAAATCTTGTGCCAGTTATGATGTTACCAAAGAACTTTTTTATTGCTCAGAGACAGAATTCAAGCTTTGTTTCAAACCGCACACAAAAATATTACAAACGTAGTAATATCATCCTTTGCACTCTAGTTAAGTCTTTCAATCCACAGATTTTAAAGCTCTTTAAAACTCCTCTGAAGTTAGAGCATATGCATACTAGAAATGTAGCATGCAGTAGGTTTACCATAGTGATTAGGTCATATACAGTGCTCACTTATTAATTACTTGTCATTATATTTTGATTAATAGACAGATGCCCTGGATCAGTTTTGGTTTTGCTATTATAGCAGTTCATTAATATCCGTGACATGGTATGCTAGAATGTTCACTTACTACTTGCTACAGACCAGCAAGGTGAGTTTTCTTTAACATAATTAGCACGTCAGATACAAAATCCTGCAAATTCTTATCCTCCGGCAGCTTTACCTTCTCAAAATGTTTGTTTTGGTGTGGTTAACTAGTTTGCAGTATTCTACCAAAACTGGGTATTTTTTTTTTACGGTATTTATTTACAGTTTCTGAACACAGATACAAAACAGACTACAAGCTCAGTGCAGTGGAGCCTCTGTGTGAATACAGCCTTGTAAAAAGAAACCCATTACCTCTTCTGTACAATGACGAAACAGAAATGTGGAGCCTTCCAACGGCTGTTCAGAGTACATCAGATCATCTACAGTTTGCTATTTAATTTTATGCAGACTCCGACTCCAAAAGATGACATTTCTTTCCAAGGCAGAGCAGATCCAGAGCTGGATTACTGTGCAGATAACTAAGCAATATGAGTTCTAGTTATTGTTAATTTTTTGGCTGCTAGTGGGAAGATGGGCCCCGTTAGAAGTGAGCTCATTATGAGAGGCTCACTAACACGATAAAGTCAGTACTCTATTTGCACAGAGTGATATCTCTAATTGCTCGGGCCTTCTTATGGTTTGTGTCTGCTTGAGTTAGATTTCTTTTGTGTAGATAAAAAGACTTCTGTAAGAAATCACCTCGGTGCTACAGCGCTGTCAGTCTGGAGGGCATCTCCAATGAGATTAATGATGTCTGCCTTAATATAAGAAAACTTTGCATAAATGAGATTATGGTTTCTGCTGAAACCTGCCAACTCTTATTCATTTGCAGTAAATATTATCTTTAATTAAAAGTTTTAAGGTATCTTGTTCCTGAACTAATGAGATCTACAGTGATTTCCCTTAGGAATTAATTTACCTTCTTAATTCTTATTCATTTTGGTGATATGACTATTTAAATCTGATTCAGACTTCAGAGCTTTGTTGAACATATTCATCTAGAACAAAAGGTCATTTGCCATATTGACGTTTTGTTGGTATTTATAATTCTCTGTTCTCTCTTGATTCCAAAGATGCGTGTTTAGGTTCCTGCCCCAAACATTTTCTGCTAACATGTCTGTTCATCTTAACTCTTCGTGCTGAGTGGCTCTTTTCCACAGCTATTTCACTTTAGCTTACGTTTTCTGTTCCATCCAGAGCACAAATCAATTATAGTGACGCTGAAAAAAGATCCTGATTGTGATAAACTTATTTAGAATAGCACAGCTATGTAAAATATACTAAAATATGTGGAAAACATTTGGTGCAATTGCTGAGAAATACAGAAATTTTTCTGCCTTTACATCTTGGTAGTCATCAGCTACAGTTTCTCTACAAGGATTATTTTTAACCAGTAGGGATGCTTAACACTTGGAGGTGAAAATTGCATTCCCTGCATACATGTTTAAATAGGCAAAGCGCCAGCCAGCAACTGGTTTGTGAGAAGGAGAGCCAGAACCCATCTTAAGATTGTACACCAAAGGACAATATTGCTAGCGAGATTTAAAAATATGTAAGTGTTATAACTAAAATACAAGGTTCCCTTGTTCTAAAAATAAATACATCAAAATTTGAAAGTACCATTAAAAAGAAATATCCGGTTTGCATACACAAAGAAGACACCAAGAAAAAAAAAAGAATAAATACTCCTTAGTTCATTAGCAGGAGAGTTTTCTATTGAAATCTAATCTGAGTCATGAGACATCCTCGCAGTCTCTGCATTGGTGCTCAAAGATGCCGGGTCTGACACTGATGAAACGTCAGCTTGTTTAAAAGTGGGGTAACTAATGAAGTAAATGGAGCAAGACAGAAGTAAAACTATCTCTTGGTGTTAACCAGAGGTCTTTTTGTTCTTGTCTCTGATGAAATATAGAATACATTGTCAGCATTAAGTAGATAAGTTAAACCGTATTTTATGTAAGAGGCAAACTGGGGAAGATTAATTTCTGCTTTTTATAGGAAGAGATTTTTGTCTTTTACTGTCATTCCAAAATTTTCCATTTTCCCACCTGTGCTGGTTTTGGCTGGGATAGAGTTAATTTTCTTCCTAGCAGCTAGGATGGGGCTGTGGTTTGGATTTGTGCTGGAAACAGTGTTGATAACACAGGGATGCTTTGGTCCTGCTGAGCAGGGCTTACACTGAGTCAAAGCCTTTTCGGCTCCTCCCCCCCCCCCACCAGCGAGGAGGCTGGGGGGGCGCAAGGAGTTGGGAGGGGACACGGCTGGGACAGCTGACCCCCACTGACCCAAGGGATGTTCCATACCATATGGCGTCACGCTCCGCATATAGAGCTGGGGGAAGAAGGAGGAACGGGGGGGACGTTCGGAGTGATGGCGTTTGTCTTCCCAAGTCACCGTTCTGCGTGAGGGAGCCCTGCTGTCCTGGGGATGGCGAACACCTGCCTGCCGGTGGGAAGCAGTGAATGAATTCCTGGTTTTGCTTTGCTTGTGTTCTGTCTTTGAAGTTGATTTAAAAAAAAAAAAAAAGACTATTATACATAGACTGCAGTAGAAATTCTTGGCTGTAGGAGATTCCTCACCCTGTACTTGTTTCTTACCCGCCAGTGGTGCGTGTTTTGCGACATCAGCAGGGCGTGCGCTGGGACTAACTATATATAGAAGAGTCACAGACTTCCATAAGTTGTTGATAACCTTCCGTTTATAACTTACTCGCAGACCCACTTCCTCCCATCACACACAAATTAGAGGATTATCAATAATGTATGAACTAATAAATAATGCTTGCGTGCTGTTGTCAGGGCAACAAATATCATTCAGACTGCAAGAGAGATCCTCATCTTGTGTCAAGTATATTTGAAGTCTTCCATATCTGTAAGGCTTCAGCAAAGTGAAAGAATGAGATTTTTTCACGTTTCTTTGAGGCAGCTGAAAAGAGCTGGTGAAGTATATTCTGTTAGATTCACAGAAATGTGAGAGATTGGCTCCCTTTTAAAAAATCAGTATTTTATGTCATTTACTTATTTAATAGATGTTTACAAAATACCAATACAAGCCATGTAGGAATTGCCAGATTGGATTACCTGGTAAGTCTGCCTGGTGTCCGGTGTCTTATTTACGAGTTACCTGGGCTAGGTGTTTCGTAAGAAACTACTAGAAAGTGCACAAGAGCTGTGTGCGACACAGCCTGCCCTTGGCCTGTCGCGTCGTAATACAAACTCATTGCCAACACCTGCAGGATGAGCCTTTGTATCTTTCTAGAAGTATTTGGATGTTACTTTTCAAATCATCTATACAAGCAATAATTCATTTGAGAGTTTCTAAGGTTTTGGCTTTAATTACATCTTGTAGCAATGAATTCCTGAGTTTAATTTTCCATCACGTGAAACAGCATTTCTTTTAATCAGCCCTAATTTTGCAACCTTTCCCTCTATCTTCTGTGCTTTTGTTTAGCAGAGTGAAAACTGAGGCATATAAATATACGTATTCTCATTCTTAAAAAAAAAACCCAACATAACAAAAAAACCAGTCAAGACCTGGCCCCAGTGGGAGCGTTTATCATTGATTCCAGGATTTGCTCCAAAAATAATATTTGTTAAATGGGCTCCGTTGCCATCATGTACAGTAACTATTGATTTATAAAAACTTTGGCAGCACACGTTGAAGTATTAGGGAGCAGCGGGACTTTTGTTCCTGAGTTACTTCAGTAATTTGCAGCTATCTCATTTTGCCATTCCCAATGGCCGAATGACCAAAAAATAGATGTTGCTGAAGTTGAACAGTCTTCCGTGAGATGACATATTTATTTCTTAAATCCTGGCAACCTCTCTTCATCTGGCTAACAGCAATACGTGTGGGAGACGACAGACTCCTCCACAAACCTGTGCACCGAGAGAAGAGACCCTGTTCTACCGGGCTGCGTGCTGGGGCATTTCTCTTACAACCAGAGATAGCAGCAAACTGCTGGCACAGGGAGGAAATGCAGCAAATGTATTCCTGGGGCAAAATCTTTATCAGGTTAGTGGTGAAGATCACCAAAATCGAGCTCAGAATTCGGCCATGGCCTCAAGCTGTAAAATCAGACAAAGAAAAATGCAAAATGTATAGCAACGCACTCCCGGGGCTATAAATCAGCCCGGCAGCAAGAACTGCTTGATTTACCCAGTGCCTGCAAGAGCCAGTTTCCTTAGGAAACCGAAAAACAAGCTTTCCTGCTTCAGGGGGCTTGCACCAGGTGAAGCCAAATTTCTCCACTGTTTAAAGTTTGTGACCACAGTTCGGACAGTTCTGTGTTTGTTCAAGTGATTGAGCTAATTCGAAAGGTCTTGCCTGCCTTAAGCTGTTTGTCTCTAAAACTAAAACCGAATCTTGCTAGTTGAGCAGCCATTATTAAAGCCATATTTAAATTAGTCCTGCAGAAAACAAGCATATTAAATGCACAAGTTATCACAAATCATGTTTATACAGCTCAGAAATGATCACAGTATATGACTAGTTTCACAGGTAAGGCAAGAATTAATTGCCAAGAAGAGTTTTCACTGGTCACCTAAAGAAAAAAATCCCAGCTCTTATTACACAATTACTTTCTAATTACATTTTTTGCAGCCCCTAACTTCCAAAAGCGTAGGAAAATGTTTAACTCTGTTTACCTAACTATTGAGAACCAGCACAGTACATTAAAAATAGGTCCTTTTCCTGAACTATTTTGGAAAAAACTGGTAGCAGAGCACGCGGGGGCTCCGGCCAGCTCTGCGCTGTGCGTTTCCATGTACTGCCGAGCAATGTCAGAAGAAGGTTGAAGGTAATTTGAGAGGACTCAGACAATCAGTGCTCAATCCCCAGTCAGTTCTGTAAGGATCAGCAGTTACTATTTAAATTTAAAATGTATTGGCATAACGGAGGTATCCTTACGTCTTACAGTGAAGTTCTTTTACAGGTAGGCTTAAAGATGCAGTGCAATTTCCAGAGGCTCAAGCGCGTTTTTAGTGGAAGTGGCCTTCTGACAGTGTTGTTACAAAGCTGATTACATTCCATCTGTAACGGCGGCCCAGTGCAGAGCCTTTTGCAAAGGCAGTTTGTTATAAATTGTTCGTGTCAGATAAAAGCATCGTTCTACTGCAAGCAAGTAGAGGTAGACATCTAATAACATTTACATTAATATTTTATTTAAATATATATTCAATTCACATAGCTGCCCAGTTCTGTAACTTGTATGAACACTGAAATAACACAGTAATTTATAAAAAAAATACTCTGAAATTCACTGAAAAGGTATCCAAAAATGCAATCCGACATTTTTACAAGTCTTAGCTGTATTTCGTTTCCATTAATAATAATTAATGAGATTTATTGATGTCTTCCCTTCAGAACTGTAACATGGAAATCCAGTCGCTGCGGAGACCTGCAGCGTCCGGGGAAGGTGCCGTCCCTCCCGCCACCCCTGCGGCTGGGCTTCGGCAGCTGATTTGGCTGACGAGGGAGGGGGAGAGCCCGCTTTTCCCTCCTACAAACCCTCCCAGCAACTGCACCACATCGACAGTAAATATTTGGAGCTTACCTTTTTGAGCGGTATTTTTTATTTGAAAAGATGTAGATTGTAACGGAAAACTATGAGAGAAACTGCTCTGTCTTGTCAGCCTAACTCCAACTGTTTAGGAAGTAAAACGGCAAATTCAGACTACGTGCATCTCATTTCTATGGCCTTTCTAGGCAGCCGCTGATGTTCAGTGCGACAACTGCTCTGGGACGGCAGAGACATCTAGTGGGAACGAGATTTTTCCCGTGGCAGCTCAGCAGAGACGACACCTTTTAAACTACAGCCTTTTCAAAATAGTGTGCTCAAAAGTTATACCCAAGGGCCAAAAGGCTTCTCGTATCATTACCATCCCTGCAACCACGCAGCCCTGGTCTATATTGTGTTTCTGAAGAAGCAAACCGGTAGCCAAATAGCGATTTTCACCTTCACCTGGGTTTAAATCGTGGCGTAACCCTTTCCAGCTGGGGAGGCACATGCCTTGCTGGGGGGAGCCCAGCTGGAGGCGAAGCACAGCTCGGCGCTGGCACCAGCACCGAGCTCCTCTCCCCTCCCTGGGCTGAGCTTCAACTCCTGCTTCCTTCCAGAAAGAGCAGACGTATCGTGTCACATCTCGCCCCGGAGTGACAATTCCAGAGTGACTCAGTGTCTAAGTCTTGCTCCCCAGCGTCACATAATCCAGCCCAGCCACCGCTCCTCTTTTTTCCTAGGTCTTAGCAAAGGAGGGAGACAAGGAGGGGAGGGAACAGTCAGGAAAAAACAAATCAGGCAATGCTGCACTAAGTTGAAATTAGAAATGGTGAATATTTTAAATTCTGGAGTAATGATACTTCTAGCATCGCTTTTCATGACTGCTGCAAGCTGAAGAGTCGCCGCAGCCCTGTGTCATGTTGGGTTAAGTCATAGGTTCAAGCTGCTCTCTCCTGAAACGGGTTTCTAGAGTTCAAGGATCTCCACTAAAAATAACTTCCTTCTTGTAACTTGACAAATGGAAAACTGTAATCATCGAGAAGGTTGGTTTTGGGTTACTGATGGAAAAATGGCCTTTGGAATCAGTCAGTCCTGCTCATATCAGAGCGACTGAAGCAGAAGGAGCAAAATTTGATCTCCTGGCTGGCAGTGTTTTCTTACGTACCATTATTTTAATAGCAAAAATCTTTCTAAAATGTCGTAACAAAAATAATAATAATAATAATAATTTAAATACTAACCACAGCTCCTTTTCAAGCAATTATCATAATAAAAAATAGTTGTGGAGATGCTGGATGACTCAAGAAATCAGAAAAGGCTAGTGAACGTTTTACCCAAAAGTTATCAAATCAAAATCAGCCTGGTTTGATTTTAATTGACGGTGGCTGTTCAGCAGGCTAAGTGAAATGAGTTTGCTAATGTAATTTCTAGGGGTAGAGGTCTTTGCTGACTACCAGAAGTCTGAATGGCTCAAGTTACAGCATTATCTTTTCACTCCTACACACCATTCGTCTGAGTCGGATTTAAGGTAGTTCGGCATTAGGAGGAACTTTGTGCTAGAGCTGGTTGTACCTGAGACACCCCATCATGAGTCCTGAATGACAAAACCATGTCACTGCCGTCTCCACAGACTGCAAAACACAGCTGAAAGTCCTGTGGTTTAGTTGGATAACTAACAAACAGCGCTTTCTTTCCCTCTCTTAATCAGGAATCCATTCCCTTTCACCAGGAGCACGGAGCAAAGTGGAAAATACAACAAAACCCCAAACTTCCCATAGGCAAGTGTCCTAAATGCTAAATGTGAGAACATCAGAAGACCTCAGAAGCAAAGAAACTAAGAAAGTAGGATTATTGTCAAAAGGTGTCGACTTTTTTGGATCAGAAGCGTGGGTTGAGAGTCAGCAGTGCATTTTTCCAGGTTAGTGGCGATTAATTTGTGCACATTGATATGGGTTTCATGTCTGTGTTATGACATAGTTAATTAAATTTGTATCTGGCTGATTAGGTAACGCATGCTGTCTTTTCCTCAAGCAAAAAGGCCCCACACGTGGAATGTGGAGTGCACGTGTATTTGGTTACAATCCATTTATAATGTGTTCAAGTCTTGCAAAATAATTTTAAGCAGCAAGGTTGTCAAAATTCTCCTTAGCCGTGCAGAGCTGGTTACAGAGCGAACTTTATTTCTGATGTTGCTGCCTTCTTCCATATTTCATTTCTGGTACTCAAATATCTGCCTACCTTTGACAGGAAAATGAATAATTTATCACAGGATGCTAATCAAGTAAAAGCAAAATAGTTTACACAACTTGAATCAGAGTGCTGCAGTCTAAACATTTACACTTCCAACCCTACGACTGGCCTTACACAACCTTTATTTTACTCTACAGGAGCAAACGCAGTGGAACAGCATCTATTTTGCTGAAGGTTTAAGCTGTGGAATCAGCCATGGCAGGTTCTCGGCAGGGCAGAGCACTGACCCAGCGCCCCTTCGCAAAGCGCTGAGCCTCCCCGCAGCGAACCGTGCAAAAGGCCGCTCACATCTCGATGCTCGGTGTTTTGAATATTCAGCTTAGCCGTACCCGACGAGGGATCCACGGTAAGATTAAAACTCACTTGCAAGACCCAACGTCTGGCATTGCCAAGGTCGCTAGTCAGCTCCACGTGAGCTCTCACCTCCCGGACACGCCGGAGCATCGCTGACTCGCTCCAGGCATCTTCAGAAATCTGTATTGCATCAACAGCAAGGATGGTACATCTTCCAATTTGATACAGACGGTATCTAGGCAAAAACTCCACCCTGACAATTCCTGCATCTCCGGCCAATAACTTCGTAACTTCAGGTATGCATAACGAATGTTCACAGGGGGAATTGAGATAGGGTGGCAGAATATAGGGCCTAAACCAGAAACCCCTCTTCTTCAGTGAGCTCTCTCCACCCAGACAGACCCCGGGGCAATAAACAAGTTACGTATTTCATGAAAACTACAGAGTTCTGCGTAATTATTTATTGGTTATTCCGATCACTGATCTGCAACTGGAACTATAAACATCAACTTTATAATGATTTGCTCCGTGTTTCAAATTATGTTTGGCATATTTCAATACATATTTCTATTCAGTTCTGGTTATCTAAATGCTATTTCCATTTTCTTTCCAGATCTTGCTCACAATTCTCCTCCAGCATGGACTTGCGGGACAAGTTTAGTTATTGATTGATAAGCAATAGTAGGTACACCCCATTATTACCACTAAGTCTTATCTACTTATAACAGACCAGTTTGTAGAATTGTTGCGAATTATGTAAAAGGAATCATTTTGCATCCAATAAAAATACCAAAATAATCCAACATAATGTGTGAAAAAGAGGAATTTACACCTGTACCTTACACGGAGATCAAATAGTTTTTATTTACTATGAAGGAAATACAGGAGGAGATAAGAAGACAGAACAATGACAAATATTTACCATTTGAAAATGCTGAAATGAAACAAGAGAAACAACTATTTTTCCGCTTTTTGTTGCAGACAAGGTAGTCTTGAAACACAGAGAGCCATTTTAATGCAGGACAAAGTAAAACTAACACTGCTCATAAAGAAAAAGTAAAAATGTCTTAGAATGCAAATTTAATACATTTCTCTTTTACATCAGTGATCTAAAAAAAATAAGACAACCAAAGTACATTTCAGAACTATTCTGGTTTTTTGTTTTCACCACAGATTTGAGAACAAGGAAACGCAGCACTAAACGAATTTCTTCATTCACACGGGAAAGCTGAGGCAGGTAATTTCCGATGAGGTATGTCCAGAGGTGGGGGGCTGATTTTAGTCTTCTACTTATTTAATAGTTTTTTCACAGCTTTGCTAGAGACCTCAGAAGAAATACCATATCTGGTTGATCTCTGGCATTTAGTTGGATGATGGACAGATTTTTTTTGTAAGTATACTGAGGATACATTGGTATGTTCAAATAGGAATAATCTTTTATTATTTTAAAGTCAAACCTGGACAAGCAGAAGCTTCATAGACTGAAGCTCTATACAGAAATAGGTGTGCCATTAGTCTTGTTCGACAAAGGTCTGTACTGTTACACAAATATTTATATTATTTCCCATTAAGAGTTCATAGAAAGCTGTCTTTTCCAGATTATCAAACATTTCAATGTGCTTAAAATTGCTCAGAAAATATATTTCTTGAAACCTGCTGAAAACTTTACAAATTTGTTTAAAAGGGTGACATAACTTTTTCCTTACATCTCCTCCCGGATGCTAACAGCAGTGGGTAGATGTCCAAGGAAATGTAAAACACTTCTTTCCCCTCGAGCCCCCCAGAAGCGAGGAACCAAGGCTGGAGCAGGCGGATGAACGCATCAGTTGAGAAGAGCCCCTCGGCGAGGAGCCTGTCCACAGATGTGTGGGATTCAACAGCTGCTACCGCAACGCAGAGCGGGAGGAAGGGGAGATAACGGCGATGCCGCCTGCCCTGAACCCCCCTCCAGCTGCAGAGGAGGTAACGGCCCCGGCAGGTATCGCCGGTACTGCTACTGTCTGAGCGCCGGTCAATCTGAACTTTGACAGTCTTATTTTATCATTTATCTTTAAACTGCTACATGGTTATATATATTTTTTTGATTGGGAGGTATAAAATTACATCTCCTTGGGCTGTCAGGTTTTTTGCACTCCAGAGGAGGAAATTACACTGCTCTGACAGCCTTCCCAGCTACCGCGGGTAGCTCAGCGATACAAGTCACCCAGCAATGAGTTCGGGAGAAAAACAGAGGATAGAACATTCTCGTTTATTCAGATGAAATATTTATTCTCTATACAACTCATGCTGAGTATTAAAATCCCCTCAAAAGAGAAAAACAAAACAATTTAATGGTAGGATTTCTTAGCATTCGTGGAGAACGGGTACGTGATGGTCACAGCAGTTCGCTCAGGCCACCGGGCTGCCCATCAGCCGTTCCTGCCGAAGAGCAATCAGCCTCTGAAACCACTTCTCTTCTGCCTCTGCCTTCTCGATGAACAGCTGAGAGACAAGGGGGAGAGGAAGAAAAGTTGGCCCAACTCATTAACTTCCTCTTTATTTGTCATAATCTGTTGAAATATGTATCGACTATTTCAGTGCCCAAAGAAAAAGCCCAGCTGCACAGGGGTGTTAAAATACGAAGGTGATATAAATACATCAGTAACGGTAGAGACTTTAATAATTGGAAAGCCAAGACATTCCAATTTCAGTCTCCTCCTGAAACAGCAAGTTTGCCATATTGTACAGGTCTTGATCTTTGTTAGCGATGTTCATTATACAGAACTTGCATTAGTTTATTTGCTGCAAGTCATTTTTAACTTGCTAATTCTTAAAAAAACTCTACTGTAAGTACTCCTGTTTCCAATTACAAGCGCTCACACAGGAATTTGCGTAAGTTTAGCCACAATGATTTAAAATTATCTTAAATTTGTCATGTATTTAAAGCTTCACGATTTCGCACAGTGGGCAAGTTCTGGGTCTTCCACCAGGTTTCCCACTATACAAACCAAAAGCAATTTTTCCTGAATTTTTGTTGATCAGGAATTTTTATATGAACAGGATCTTAAATTCCCCCGCATTAAATTAGTATGCTACTTTGTTATAAAATTTGTTTGTAACTCTAAAACTACATCACTGGTGAACAACTTCTTTTGTAATTATTCTCTGCTGGATGATGCAAGGAGCGTGATCCTTTCTGAGCCAATGAGCGGCCCGTTAGTTAATGGACTTCAGACCACAGATTATTTGATGAGCAGCACAGCAAAATGGTTGTTAGCTCACGTGAACCTGCTCTCATTCAATGGGCTGTCTTGTTCTAAAGATAATGTAAATATCGACACACTTACATTTGGATGTGCTAAAGAATTATCATCTTGATATTTGATGGCAGTAGGGATATTGGCAGGTGGTGGTTCTTTTTCAGGAGCAGATGCATCAACGGTTCCCACTCCGATAGTTTCAGGTTCGTACTGCAGTTCCGTAGGCTCTACTGACTAAAAAGAAAGAAACACATCTGAGTATTTTATCCTCAAACTCCCAAACGTGGCAGTATCTTAAGCGAGCATTCAGCTTTCTTCCTATCGCAACACGTGCCCACCGAAGGATCCTCGTGCAAATACTTCTCAGCGTGCTCAGCAGGAACATGCTGGACATGGACTAACGTCCAGACTAAACACACAAAGTGAAAAAAAAGGTATTGCCAACGGCAATGAGAGAGAGCTTGCAGAACCGTAGCATTGGGTTTTTGGATCGCTTTCTGAAGAAGCCGCGTGAACTTCTCGGAGACTTCTGAAAAGGCAAGAAAATGCATGTTCTGGGGGAAACAAACAGTGAGAATCCAAAACACCTCCCCGTTAGATGGAAACACTGAACCAGCCTTTGCTTGCCTACTTCCAAAGAGAAAAGCTTCCGAGTTCCCTAGAAGACTTGGCAACCAAAATGCAGGTAAAATTCTGAAACCTGGATGTCTCACATTAGGTTTTTGGAAAGCTGTCTGAAAAGAATGCCATTTTGTTTCAGGGAGTAAATATGGTCTTAAAGTCTGGCTTCAGTTAAGCAGAATTAAAAATACTGATCTTTACATTTAAATACAATGTAAATGTCTGATTACTTTTGGATTTTAATCCTTCTGCTTTTCCTAAAAAAAAAAAAAACAAGCCTTCATGGTTTTATATGATTTTAAAAGGATTTTTAAAAACCAGAGTTGCTCAGCATAGGTAGAATATACTGTCAAAACAGTTGATTTCGTTGATTCAATGTATTGTTCCTCGACCTCCACACCAGTGAGAGGAGAGTTGTTGGTGGGATTTAGGATTGTCAACACTGATGCTCTTTCATGGATGGAAACTGTATTAATAGCGCAGCTTCCACCTGACTTTGAAAGGATTATGCACCAAGAAAGCATATTGAAAACTTACCTTTTTGACTTCTTTACTTGATCTGAATGTCTGCGGAACAAAGGAGTCACTTTCAATAGCTTCAATTTCTTTTACTCGTTTCACTTGGTCTACTAGGGTGGCTTGGTCTACAAAGAGAAGGTGTAATGTCAGTATACATTAGTGTAAGCCTGTGATAAATGCCGTGTCTAAGCAATGCCTTGAACATATTTTACAACAGTACAGACCAGAAAAAAAAAAAACTTGTAACGCAGCCCAACATACTCTGTTACAAAGAAAAACTCTCTCCTGTATTAAAAATAACAACAGTGAGTTGGCCGTTATTGTTCAACGTAAGATATCATTCAAGATGCTAACTTAAGAATTTGCTAGAGATGTCCTGGCAGGATAACTGCTAGATTTAAGGTGTGAGGATTTCCTGGAGAAGTTAGAGATTCGGGGACAGTGCAGACAACTCAGTGGAGTGCCATCTGTATGTGGCAGTAAAACTGCTTCTGCTGATACGGAGGTGAGTTACATCATTAGGTGAATTTGACTAAAAAAATCTTAGAATCCGTTAATAAAGTATTCCTAACATACACACTAAATATTGTGTGCTCATGCGACTCGCAGGTGACAAAATTGCAGCTGTTTAATCAAATGAGCAAAATTGCTTCTTTATTGTACTGTGAGGTCGTACAGAGCCCGTATGTTTCACAAGATATTTTTGAATCCCAGGTTGAGATTTTATTTTGACGAAGCGAATGCAGCTCGCAGTGACACCCTGCCCGCCGAGGTAGGCGCTGACTAGACGGGTAACTGGGGTGCGGTCAGGTAGTTCTTTCACTGCTCACCAGACGGTCTTCCGGACAGATTAGACTGGTAGGAAACTACGAGCATTCATAATGCAAGACATATTTCTCTTTAAAAATCAAACTACCGATGGATGACAGTGACGTATTACAGCTACGTTGATCTAAGTTGCCAGAGGGATGGTCCGACCTCTCTCTGCCCCGTGCTCTTGGGCAGCCTGGCAGCAGCGGAGCGACCAGATCAGCTCACTTGCAGGGAAAGCTCATACTTGTGCCGCAGTCAACGAACAGGACGTTGTCTCTGAAACTCAGATTTAAGATGCGGCAGCAACATCGTGCACAGGCTGATCCGGTACAAACTCTCTTCTAATTCAAATTTCTTTTTAAAAGCTTTTGTACTGGTCAGCTTGACGTCAGAGCAGGTACATCTGCACCAGCCAGAGCTGAGAGGCCAGCTATCTGCTAACGCCGTCACTACAAACTCCTTTTCCAGATGGCCTGAAAGAAAGCGCAGCTGTGTCTGCCCGAGCCTCTGCGGGCCCGTGCCGTGCGGCTGAGGGATCTGGTACCGAGGCGGTGAGCTCAGGAGTCACAGAATCATGGTCTCGAGCGACAAAGTAAAAAGGAGATTGCCAAAAAGATGAGGAAAAAGCAACTTAGGATAACCGTGAAGTTTGATCGAAAATTTCATGAATACACAAGAACACTTTAAACACTATATAAACCACAAATTTACACAAAGGAGCAATTGTAATTATATATTTGTAGTATATACATATGTATGTATAAAAGGTTAAATTTCTTGTTCTAAAGAAACCAAAGTATATTCAAAATCAGGAAAAGTGCTTGCAGACCAAAAGAGCTTGCAGAACTATTCAGAAATTCAGATGTACCAAATTCTTTCTCTGTATACAAAATTCTAAATCCAAATTCACATACACTGCAAAATACTTTCTCTTTCGCACAAGAAAAAACTAAACGTAGCTTACATCCTTCTGCGATGACTAACCACTGGAAACTCATTTGAGTCTACTAATGACAAGTAAGTGGAGCTTCAGATGAGCAAATAAACTAATAGCAGCTCAGAAATATTTCTGGAATGGAGATGCCCACACTAAATGAACAACTTCATTTTTTGTCAACAGGTTGTAGGGCAAACCCGTTTCATTTTCAGTCCTGGGCAGAAGGTTTGTCATTACGGTACAGCTGACAGAAAAGTATTTGCTTTACTGTCTGTTTCATTTTCTGCTTCTTCAGGTTCACAGCTCAGTTAATCTTCCTTACCGACTTCTACGTCTAACTGCACTGACAAGCAAATCTTGAATTCATTCTGCTAACTGCATGCTTTCGTTTACAATTCTAACCAATTTGTCTCCATCTTGTTTACTTATGAAAACCATTTGCTTTACACACAGAACACTGGGGCCAGCCTGAGATGGTCGAGGCACAGTATCAGAGGGACAGTTTTTGCTGTCAGCAGCACCTCTAAAACAGGTAAGGCAGACAAAAGATAGGAAGAGATGTAACTTTCAAGCTCCGTTGCTTAAAAATTGTTCAGGAATATTGTTTAGTCTCTATGGATATGATGAACAGAAAAATCAGGGACACGCTAACTATTTCTGCATATGTTGAATGTGCAGAAAGTCGAATAGTCGGACTGCTGAGTCTGGAAAGCCACGTACAGCCCCCGACTGCTTCAGGGGGTGAACTCGTACCCGGGGCTCTCCTAACTCCACGGAAGGCAAGCGCGAGGCTGCGGGAGGCTCCAGGGAGCAGCAGGCTCGGGCCTCCCGGGGGCAGGAGGGCTGTGGGGGTCGCAGAGGTGCGGGGGGTCCGCGGCTGGAGAGGGGGGGATAGCCGGGAGGGCCACGGGCGGAGATGCGCCCGTTCCCCACGGCCGGCCGCGCGCCCCTGGCAGGTTTGCGTGGAAGCCTGGGCGCAGCTTCAGCTTTGGCAAGGCTGGGGACAACAGCCGCACTACGGCAAAGCGCACCAGTACATCTTTAAACCTGATTCTTTTGAATTTAGCAGGAAAAAATCACTCGCTTACTATTAAACTTGCGTTTAAAAGTTCTGTTGCCTTGCTGCTAACGTCTTCTTTTTTCAAAAAGATTCCTAAGGATCCCGTAGGAAGTATAAAACCAATATACTAATGCCCTGCTAGGGAGAGGGAATCACAATTCATCGAGCTCTCGGGTACATCTGGTCTGCAGGTAAATAAAGGAATGGCAAGTGTACCTGGGAGTCACGGTGTTAAAGCCAGGTATCAGAGAAAGGCAGGTGAAGGTAGGTCTAAAACCAGCTGCTCAACTCCTATTTCACAAAACCTACAGCCAGTTCCCAGCCTGTTACAGTATCTGACATGAATCTTACACAAACCTATGGGAATGACAAATTATTAAGGGGGCAAAAATCACTAAATGTTTAGAATTACATCAGTGACATTAACTTGGGGAAAATGGACTGGAGGAAGCATAACCCATTAGCGCATGATTTTTTTGACAAACACATTATTGGTAGATGAAACGACTTCCATATGTTGTTTGTCAGATGTCAGTAGAAAGGATATGTATTTCATAGTGAAATCAAAAATAATGGAGTCAGAAAGCTAAGAGGCTACAGACAAAAAAAAAAATCAATACTAACTCATTGCACAGCAAGTCTTTTTTACTGCGTTAAGTGAAAAAAATAAACTAAATCGTGTATTTGGGCTCGTCGAGNAATAAACTAATAGCAGCTCAGAAATATTTCTGGAATGGAGATGCCCACACTAAATGAACAACTTCATTTTTTGTCAACAGGTTGTAGGGCAAACCCGTTTCATTTTCAGTCCTGGGCAGAAGGTTTGTCATTACGGTACAGCTGACAGAAAAGTATTTGCTTTACTGTCTGTTTCATTTTCTGCTTCTTCAGGTTCACAGCTCAGTTAATCTTCCTTACCGACTTCTACGTCTAACTGCACTGACAAGCAAATCTTGAATTCATTCTGCTAACTGCATGCTTTCGTTTACAATTCTAACCAATTTGTCTCCATCTTGTTTACTTATGAAAACCATTTGCTTTACACACAGAACACTGGGGCCAGCCTGAGATGGTCGAGGCACAGTATCAGAGGGACAGTTTTTGCTGTCAGCAGCACCTCTAAAACAGGTAAGGCAGACAAAAGATAGGAAGAGATGTAACTTTCAAGCTCCGTTGCTTAAAAATTGTTCAGGAATATTGTTTAGTCTCTATGGATATGATGAACAGAAAAATCAGGGACACGCTAACTATTTCTGCATATGTTGAATGTGCAGAAAGTCGAATAGTCGGACTGCTGAGTCTGGAAAGCCACGTACAGCCCCCGACTGCTTCAGGGGGTGAACTCGTACCCGGGGCTCTCCTAACTCCACGGAAGGCAAGCGCGAGGCTGCGGGAGGCTCCAGGGAGCAGCAGGCTCGGGCCTCCCGGGGGCAGGAGGGCTGTGGGGGTCGCAGAGGTGCGGGGGGTCCGCGGCTGGAGAGGGGGGGATAGCCGGGAGGGCCACGGGCGGAGATGCGCCCGTTCCCCACGGCCGGCCGCGCGCCCCTGGCAGGTTTGCGTGGAAGCCTGGGCGCAGCTTCAGCTTTGGCAAGGCTGGGGACAACAGCCGCACTACGGCAAAGCGCACCAGTACATCTTTAAACCTGATTCTTTTGAATTTAGCAGGAAAAAATCACTCGCTTACTATTAAACTTGCGTTTAAAAGTTCTGTTGCCTTGCTGCTAACGTCTTCTTTTTTCAAAAAGATTCCTAAGGATCCCGTAGGAAGTATAAAACCAATATACTAATGCCCTGCTAGGGAGAGGGAATCACAATTCATCGAGCTCTCGGGTACATCTGGTCTGCAGGTAAATAAAGGAATGGCAAGTGTACCTGGGAGTCACGGTGTTAAAGCCAGGTATCAGAGAAAGGCAGGTGAAGGTAGGTCTAAAACCAGCTGCTCAACTCCTATTTCACAAAACCTACAGCCAGTTCCCAGCCTGTTACAGTATCTGACATGAATCTTACACAAACCTATGGGAATGACAAATTATTAAGGGGGCAAAAATCACTAAATGTTTAGAATTACATCAGTGACATTAACTTGGGGAAAATGGACTGGAGGAAGCATAACCCATTAGCGCATGATTTTTTTGACAAACACATTATTGGTAGATGAAACGACTTCCATATGTTGTTTGTCAGATGTCAGTAGAAAGGATATGTATTTCATAGTGAAATCAAAAATAATGGAGTCAGAAAGCTAAGAGGCTACAGACAAAAAAAAAAAATCAATACTAACTCATTGCACAGCAAGTCTTTTTACTGCGTTACAGTGAAAAAAATAAACTAAATCGTGTATTTGGGCTTGTCGAGGCCGTTTTTTACAATAAGGCGATTCTAGCAGCAGCGGAAGATTTAACTGGGAACGCTGTCCTTCAGAGGTGATTCGATATTTTACACTTCCCATTGTATTTACATCTATTTACATCTTCCCAGACATATATAAATATACGTACATACACACACGTCTTCTGTAGCTGCTATTTTCATATTGCATTACTCTGTATTAGCAATAATTTGAAATGTCACTTTAGAAATAAAATGTGTATTAATCCTTTAGATGCAATCCAAAAATTTCACACACACACAGATTAGAAACAGCAGAGAATCAGATAAAAGAAAAAGTAACTGGCCTGCAAGCTCTGCGTAAGATATTCCCATTTCTTTGCCTATTTCTAAAGACAAAACTGGTGATGAAGCCTGCTAGGAATTTAACAAGCATTGAAACAGAAGCATTAAATGACTAATAATATCTTGTGAATGAGCCTTTAAATAAAAACGTATTTTAAATATTTGTTGAATAATCTTAAATTTGTAATGCTTACTGGATTCATTGCTAATCTACAATCCTGACCATGAAAATGAACCCATGCCTTTACCTAAAGAGTTTTCTCTCAAGCGGGTCTAACTTCAGAATCAAAGCAATGACATAATAAACCTAAAATATTCCTCAGAATGTATGTTTCTTCATATTTTACTAATTATATCTAAAGGGATAGAGCTGGTTAATTGAACTGACCCATTTAAAATATAATACATTTTAAGTAATATGCCTTGAAATACTTACAGAAACAAGTTGCTGTTTTTTCTCTTTTTTGTTTCTGAGTTGAGGATTAAAAGAAGAAAACACAAAGAGATGCCAGACTAAACAAACCAGCTGAAGAGGAAAATGTTTTCCCTTTCATCATTTTATTAGGGTTAGCTTAGGTGGTGCTGTATAATTGTTATACAACTGTATATATTCAACTGTATGGATACAGTAACAACTGCATTGTAGAACTGTATGTTTTTTCAACAGAACTGTGGTTTTTCACATGCCTGGTGCTTTTTAATTGCTTCCTATTTTCACTTCAGCTGTGCAAACCAACATATTCAGAGAAAAATGAAGTTTTCATCTCGACAATTTGCAGCATAAGAGACAAAAAACTACATGGCTTAGAGACATACGGTCTTCTACAGTGCACTGAAAATTTATATTAATTTATATTAATGCATTGCACTGAAATATGTACATTAAACAAAATGAAAGCACTAGGAGGAGGAGGGAAAATCCAGCAGGATGGGTGGGATTCACTTCATTTTGTCACCTCCAGACTTGGAGCTCTGGAGTTTTGGGGGGTTCCCCCCCCCCTCCGAACTCTTCTCTCTGCGCAGGAGACAATTAGCATCGGCTAACGGGGGCTGTCCCCGACAGCCGCACGCGCCCGAGCCTGCGGGACCGGCAGCGCGGGACCCGCGTCCCATCGCCCTTCCCCGCGCCCCCGCGCTGCCGCAGCACCTCGCCGGGCCCCGGCAGGCGGGGCTGGCCCCGGGGGCGAGCCCCCAGCCCCCTGCCACCATTTCGGAGCAGATCAGCCACGAAACGCGCTGCTCCCGCCAGCTTTCCTGCTGACCCCCGACCCCCCTCACCCCAGGCCCCTTCTCCGCCTGCCCGGCTCGAGCCTGGGCGAGACCCCCGGCGGCGGTGGCAGCCCCCCGGGATGAAGGCCAGCTCAGCCCCGCTTCCGAGCCGGGAGCCTCGCCGTTAGAGGGAGGCACCGCCACGCGCAACGCCGGCCGCCTCCCCGCCTTTGTCTGAGACGTGGGGAAAAATTGGGGACGAGGAGCCCCGACGAGGCTGCGAGGCGAGCACCCCCGCCGGGGCGACCGCCGACGTGCAGCCGACGGGGAATCTGGGGTTAGTTTCACAACTACCTCTTCCTTCTAACAACTTTTAAGTCATGATAAAAAACCGCTCGATGCCGCTAACGTCTCCAGATCCCCTCCGCCGTGTCAAAGCGCCGCCTCAACGCTTGGCCACACTATTTCCCAGCTGCTGAGATTTCCAGAGAAAGAACTTTTTCCAGCCAAAGTCGCAGGAACAATAAAACACACTCCACAGTGAGCAACTTGTGGCCAGAGAAAGTTTTTATTGTTAATTTGTATTCTTCGAACTTAATTGCAAGTACTCTGGTACTACAATTATAAGGTATTAAAATAGCATGTTGTAAGGACTCTAGTACTTACTAGAGAGAGTACAGAGCACTTACAATTTGCTATTTTAATACATTATAATTATAACCTAGCTTCACAGTATTTTAAAACAAGTCTGGACACTAATAGCTTTTTCTTTAAAAAGAATGGAAATATTGGATATAAAATCAAGCAGAAGACACGGTGGGAAACTTTAGCACTTGAGTTCTGAATTTAAGAACGTTTAGTTTAAGCAATTCAGGAACATTTGGATTTCTGCTCTAGCCACACATCTAACCTGCGTGCAGCTTACCTCACCGTGGCGCTTCTCACACGCGTGCTAGTTCCTACCTTCACTCACGTTTTGAGGCATTTTGGGGTATTTTTGAAAATATTCTGGGAAAACCTCAAACTTAGCTAATAAAGTGGTAGGAAACAGCCCTAATATGTTTAAAATCGCTGGATATTTTCCTTCCCTTCACAGAGGGAGCAAGAGAAACAGCGGGGGGGGAGGACGGGCGCAGGCTCGGGGGCTGGCGAGCTGGCTGGCCGTCTGCCGGCCGCCCCCCAGCCCCGGCCCGCGGGCCAGCAGCCCGCCGGGAGAGCCGGCACGGGGCACACCGCATTTGTCACTGCGGCTAATATCAGAGATACGCCGCGCTTTTTTCTCAGCACACAAAAGCAAGATATGTAATTCAATGCTCAATTTACCCTTGTCTCGTAGGAGATTTTTCCCCGCTAATTGATAGAAATTAAGCCATTAATCAAGCCACTAGCCATCATTCAAACCAGGGAAGATGAATACAAACTTTCATCATAACCACCTTCCCCATTTTAGTGTTCATTAGCATTAATTTTTAATGCAATTATGCTATTCTTTTACGCTGAGCTCATAAATTACTGCTCTTTTGTTGCTCACTGGCCTTGTAAAATCCAAGGTAATGCTTTGTGCTCTGATCTTAAAGGCAATTACTGCGTTCTTCTATCTTTTATATATCTCTATCCTAAATAACCTCTATATTGTATGTACAAACTAACGACTGTATATATTACATATACGTCTAATATATAACAATTTGTCTATGTTAAACCTATACACGTATCTATTATACACGTTCAGATAAATGAAAGTATTGCTGCGTCTGGCCGCACCCCGCTGTACGCAGTGATCTAACCGCACAGAAACAACAGAACCAAAGTCCTTCCACGGTAAAACCTTGTTGTACACCGATGTACAGAAAAAACCTGCTGTGCCGTAGAGGAGGGTGGGACGGGGATCAGCAGCTGAGCTGCGGCTGCGGCAGCGGGGCTGAAACTTTGCAGGGTTGAGGCTTTTGCATGGACCTTTCTTTGTTTACACCTCGAAAAGCGATGCTGAAGGTGAAGGCGGGCAATTGCACGTGCCCAGTGAGTTTTTTTTTTTTCTTTTGCATGTTGTAGTGTGTGGTATCATCCGCAGAGCCTCCCCAAGATACGGTATTTAACGTGTGTATTGTAACAGTCGCACGGTATCACGCGCTGCCGCACGGTGCCACTGCGGGGCTCAGGGTCGGTAACAGTAACTTCACGCTTTCAATCCAGTCCATATATCGATTCTCAGCAACACACCAGCGGAAACGCACCGGAGCTACAACCACCTCTGGTTGCCCTCAAACACTGAATACAATTGAAGTGGCTAAAGGAAAAATGACATGTAGATTAGCAAATTGTTGTTTAACTATTTTTCTGCTTCTTTCCTGGGCCAGGCCTTTAGCTGGTACATGAAATAATGCCATTCACAGCAGCTAAACATCTGCCTAGCACCAATAAAATATGATACATGTATTTAAAATCCCGTTTCATCTAGGCCTCAGCCAGCACAAACAAGACAATTCTCAACTAAGTCTCATGCTTATCCCGTAGATCCTCTCTGGTCTCTCAGATAAAGACCCATTGGACATGTGGTAAGTACACACGCAATGTTGGCACGGCCACCAAGACCAACAAACCCCCATTTTTGACAGAAAATAAGAGACTCCACACAAGGGACTGTGGTTTAAGCAAATGGATACAATTTCTGTTAAATTTAACCCAAGGAACAGGCTCCCCTGGCTTCACAGGCTCCTTAATTCGTCCCTTTGTTTTGGCGAACACGGACACGGGCTCCACACTGAGATGCTCTAACTGGCTTCTTCACGATGCAGGCAGCCGGCAAAGCACTGAAGGCTCTCGGTGCTGGCACAAACGCTGCCTGAAACGGTGTGGGCTGCAAAACACACATATCCCAGTAAAACCTTCAGTACGAGGCTCTTTGTACGTACTTTCCCACTCTGGGCAGGTAGCGCAGAGGTGCGGCTGTGAACATGGATGTGGCTGTCATATATAAACTGCAGCCGGCCGAATAAATGAATGTATTTTGCAATTTAGACTCTCTCCCTTATCCCCAGTCTATCAATCTGCCTCCGATGGAGCTTGTAACACTACAAATCCCAAAACAGTTTTCAGAGACTCGCTTCTTACGAAATAACAACCCACAAAGCAAACGCGGCCCAAACCGAAGGCGGCAGCAAGGCAGGGGGATTCCACAGCGGGAATCCTGCGCCCAGCCCCGTTACCTTGGCCTACGATGACGCACCAATCCCAAACCATTTTCTAGCCAAAAACATTCCTTTTTTTTTTTCCTTCCACATGTGGGAGAAAATAAGACGTGAAAAACCAAAAAGACATTAGCCGAAGTTTTGGAGAGGTCCTGCAGAGCCCACTTGCAAAAGATTATCTTAAATCTGTATTGACCCTGTTAGGCCATTGCTTAAGACTTCTTTTTTATATATAGATCACGCGTTGCGCTGGTAACGATACTTCTAGGGCAGATTGCCCATCCTGGTATGAGATCCTGCTTTGAGTCGCCTGCAAGTTTGTCAAACATGAAATGTTTTGGGTTAAAGTCTTCTCATATCCACCCCACACTTAACGTTTTGCAGAAGATGTTGGTCCAGCTGGTCCAGCCGTTTCCGAAGATGGAGTGAAACGGCATGGATTTGCCTATTATTGGCAACCTTGACTTCTAAAAATTCAGTTACTGCTTTTGCCCTCCTAGTCAAAATCCACCTTCATTTAGTCGAACCGTAATACTTGGAAATGATCGTGTTTGCTCCCGCTTTACCAAGATTTCTCATTTTTCAGCCCCAAAAGACTGCAGATAGCCGTAATATACACAACGTTGCATGGTTTGTTATGTCCAACACATACCTACAAGCTTAAAAACACCCGATTTTATTTTAAATGCTGCTGCTCCAGATGGTGGTGAAGAAAGTTTAACAGAGCCCGGCGGGTGTTTCTCTGGAGCTCCCCGCACCTCCTGGAGTGGGGATGAAACCGAAGCAAGTGGGAGTGGAAAAGCCAGGAGGGAACAGGCTGTTGCGCAGGCAGGAAAATGGACGGCAAAGGGGATCGGGGTGGAGGGAGAGCTGGGAACGTTAATTGCAGTTAACGTGCCCTGAAGAACTGCACCCGACACCAGACTTCTCCACCTCCCAGCAAGAACTGAGCTCGGCCGTTAACCACCCTGCCCGTTTTCCGCGGGAAATACAGGGCTCCGACCAGGCTGCCGCACCGAACAAGTCACGTACAGCAACGGAAGGAAACGGGAGCTGGGCTTGGGCACACAAAATGCAAAATTCAGGATGCTGAAGACAATGTTCTGCTTTCAAAGTTCTCCAAAGTTGAAACCCTGTTATACTTCTGTCTCTGTGCTCTTCTCAGAAACCCAGAATTGATAATGCTCACTCACCTCACCGGGCTGTCGTGAGGATCGAAGTGTTAATGTTCGTGACACGTTCAGATCCCGGAGTGATGAGCCCCCAGAACAGAAGAAATTCATAATGCTGCTTTTAAGAGGAGGTTTGAATAGCTACAGTCAAATGAAGTAAGATCTGCATATTGAATAATGAGAATATAAAATAATGAATAGTTCCTATTAACTAAAGACTGTCCAAAATAGAACAACACTAACTGAGGCAGAGACCCTGCAGAAAATTTGCAATTTTGCACTTAAAAGTCATAATGCTCGATTCTGGTTTTCTCCTCAGTTTCCAAGCGTTTGATCCGTTCCAGCGCGGAGGTGGGAGGTGGGTGGGTGCGTTCCCACGCACACACGTGCGCTTCCCTCTCCACACAGCTCAGAACGGGGCCACGGAGATAAGGCACGGGCTCAAACCTCCCCGCTAACGAGCACATCGCTAAACGAGATGCCAAAATACAAAACGAGTAGGACGGGATTTCACATTGGGTTAGCCTTTCCTTTCATGTTCTTTAAGAATATTTCCCTGCTCCAAACCCCCAGCGTAGCTAATCCCCTTCACCCACTGGGAGGACGGAGCCTTCCCGGGACACAAACAATCCCTTTTTCCTTCGTGTCCTTTTCCCACGGCAGACACTACCACGGCGGTGGGACCCCACGTCCCACCACCCCGCCTAGGTATTGAGGCAGGGTCCGCTGACCCCCGCACCATTCGTTAGCACTGAGGTATATTTAAGTGTAACTGGAGGAGCACGGGGAGGGATGCTGGCTAACTGGGATGGGCTGGAGGCGAATCAAAGACTAAAAAAAAAGGGGAAAAAACCCTTTTCTTACCATTGTTATTGGAGAAAACAATTATAAAACATTCCTACTCTGGGGAGTATGTGCAGCGAAGTAATTTTCCCCATGTCCCAGCAGCCGGAGCCCCTGAAGGCCTCTTTCCCGACGGAAAAAGGCCTTGGTTCTGATCGAGTCGGGGTAGCGCGTCCCTCCAGCTTTCTGTTGCTGTTGGCACGACTTGAAGCCAGACTCAGCCCAAGAAAACGTAAAACCCAA
Organism: Pelecanoides urinatrix; assembly: GCA_013400755.1. Lineage (NCBI taxonomy): Eukaryota > Metazoa > Chordata > Aves > Procellariiformes > Procellariidae > Pelecanoides > Pelecanoides urinatrix. Next base: position 164,678 of record VZTQ01012774.1, on the reverse strand, counting down.
GCGGCTGACTGTACTATTCCATTTTTTATTTTGTTTTTAAGGAGCACGACTCTTCCAAGGCAGGGCGTGCGGCCGGTCATTTCGGCAGGGGCTTCACCCGCGGCCGGTCCCTGCCCAGCCCTTGCCCAGGGAAGCCCCCGCAGCGCCGGAGCTTGGGCTAGGACTAAACTTAGACCCAGGGAGGAGGCTCAGCCCATTGCTTCTTCGCACCCTGTACAGTGACCCGGCTCCTCGGACACGCCATGAGCTCTATTTACGGTTTATTTGCCCTTCGCTGGGTAGTTTTGCTTGTTTCTGTCGCAGCTGTTGGCTTCTGTCGTGTTTCACACATTTCTCACATTTCCAAAATAGTGCGCAATTCATCCTCACTCGTGTAAAATTTATTTCCCCCGTATATTAAATATATTTTTGTTTAAATCAAAGAAGAACCTGATGATTTGGAGACAAATACAAAGTGGTGTTTCAGCGCTGGAAGGAGCCTCTGCATGATGTGGTTTTACTCTCAAAATGCAGATCTGGGAATTTTGCCATGTTAAATTATAGGAACACAGGCCCAGGAATGGGGTAATACCTTAATGCTTCAACGTGAAGGAAAGAAAACATAACTCAATTAAAATATATACTTTGGGGATTTTTCTGACACTCTATATACTTGGGAAAGCTGCCACCTACCCTGACCTTTCTGTTATAATTATGTATGTCATCTTAAATATCATTAATTTAGTCTGTATTTCACTCATCCTACATGTTTACCGAGTGTCTGGATTTTTTCTGTGACTTTAATAACCTATCTTTTTCCAGTGAAGAAAAATACTTAAATAAAACGAATGACAACTTTCTTGCAATTACTTTGGAGAACAGCAATATAGACTTGAAATTAATGACTAGCAAATATTTAGATGCTTGATGCTTTGAACGTCTATATTTCTTTTAAATTCAGCGTGATGACTTACACATGAACTTCGAGGAAATACATATGTTTCTGTGGGATTGTAGTCTAAATCAAAAAGACAAGGCTCTTCTGACTGCAAATAATTAATTCATCTAAAATCCACAGAGCCATTTCTCATTTACATTGAGCAATGTATTCAATTACTCCTCTAAGTGTACATTTTAACATAAAATTAGACTACAGTTATGGTATCCTTACTGATATCTTTGACTATGCCTGCTTTTTAACTTTCTATTTCAGAATGTTGAAGTACGAAGCGTGTTCCTTATAACTAAATGGCTAAAATAGCTGAATGATCTTTAATGATACACAACTTTAAGAAGTATCCCTTTAACACAGGGATAATTTTTCCACTGTAGTTTTTCAGACAGCCTGGCAGACATCCAGGGACAGCACCGGACCGGAGCAGGAATCGCCTGGATCCCTTTCCATCACGCTGTATCGACACAGAGCGTGAAAGCAGCTCTTTGTACACTAACGATGTGTATAGTTCAAGAAGCACGTGAGAGATTAGACATATATGCACATATTTAAGTTAAAATAATCATCTTTTTTAATGGAGTAACGAGCATAGGTTGGCTGCTCGTTCAGAGATGCCAGGCTGACGGGGCAGGGCACCCGCAGACACACCGCGACTCCCAAAGCCCTCGCCTGCAGATTGTCCTTCTCTTATTTCAGGAGCCTTAAAATACGAACCATAATCATTTATAGTTCACAAGGCAACTACTCTCAAAATCTCGGGGTTCGCTGATCATGCACTGATCCCCAGAATATCGTGGTACAGACAGATCAAAACCTGTACCTCGGGCAAGCTGGGGCAGCAGCTACACTACAGCTACAGCTTTTGAGAAGAGAAAAATCTTTTAATAAAAGAATTAAAAGATTTTAATCTTTTAATAAAAGATTAAAATAAGACATGACAAGTTTTGCCCATTATTAAGATGTATGAAATAGAAAAGAAACCCTCTCCCCAAAAATCCACTCAGCATTTAAAAGGCTGCCTACCTTTTACTTAGAAATAGCTTTGCTTTAAATTTTCACAACTTACAACCCACAAAAGCGTCTATACTATTTAGTAATTTTCCAGCTGGTAAATTGATTTCTTTATTTGCTTCTAATGCAGTGGGAGCAGCGCTCCAGTTTCTAGGCTCTCAGTTTGCATCACGGGCACAAACAGTGCAGCGAACGGCTCCAGGAAATCGTCATTGCTGCTAGAAGCCAGAAAGCAGAGTCTCCACCTACAAAATTTGTTTATATAAACCGCTAAGTACAATAGTTATTTTTAGGTATTATTTTCTAGACATAATTAGATTTTGCAGCCACCTCAAAATTCTTCAACTACATTTATTTAATTACTTGACAAAGAGTTTTAAACTAAAAATGGAAATACTGTATGTTTTTCTTGAGAAAAAGAAAGAAAATACCTATATCCTCTTACAGGTATGTAAGCCTGAAATCTCGGAGGCGCACCTTTATTGCTTTGCAATTCCCTTTTTAAGTATAAAAGCAAGAAAGCACAACCTCACACTTGGAGAATGAAAAGAAAACGATGGGAGTATTTCAGGAAATTGAAGAATAGGCTCTGCTTTGGTTCGTGTTGCGAAGTCGGTGCTTTCTCCCTGGCTGGCAGCCGTGACGTAAACTGGTTTCTTTATTTGCTTCCAAAGTAAGGGGAGCACCGCTCCAGCTTTTAGGTTCTCCGTTTGCATCACAGGCACAAACAATGCAGCGAACGGCTCTAGGAAATTTTTGTTACTGCTAGAAGTCAGAAAGCAGAGTCTGTACCGAAAAACCCTGTTTCTATAAACACTGTAAACCACGCCAGGACTTGCCACGGACAGCACGTCACGAGTTTGCTGAGTCTCTGCTGTCACCACCTGAGCTGTCCCCCACTCTGATTTAATCACTCTACAAGAGACCCAAAAAGAGAGTTATTTTGTGTCTGGAGCCACTGTGGAAGCTCAGGTCAACTATAAACACACCAAAACATGATGAAACCGTTTCTGGCGGTGATGGTGTAATAGTTTTTGACCGAATTGATCGTTCCCTGACAATACGCGACTCAGCCTTGCAAATGCATCAACTCTGTAATGAGGAGCTATTAAGTCTATTGATTTTCTGATTTCAATTGATAGCTAACAGGCCAAAGCTACACATCAATATTTGCGTAACTAATACCCAAGAGCTAACAATTTTGACAAATGAAAACCTCAGTAGACCAAACAGTGCAAATTAATGGAAATTTAAAGACCAAACCTCAGAATTTAAGTGAAATATTTAATGAGTGGGTAAATATGCCTCATATTTCTGGAGAATTCTGGTTTTTTTTTATATGGGGGAAATAAGTAAATACATAGAAACTCCTAGAAGAATGCGCTCCTCTTGGTATCCTACACTGGGCAATTCTGCAATACAGAACAGCAGACTCGAGGTGTCAGCTCCTAAAAACAGACTGCTCCAAAATGAGTAACTGGAAATTGAAAATGGAATAATTTTTGAATAATTTGGTAAATCAGACGAAATACATGCATATTGCAATGGCACAAACACATTTCCAGATTGCACATTTCTGTAGGTATTATCACAACTGGAAACCAATGTCTCACAATCCCCCCTACCCTTGAGCTTTCTTCTGGTTTGGGGTTTTTGGGGTTTTTTTAAAATAAAGTTGGAATATCAAAAAGAAGCAGTAAAAATATAGCTTCCTCCTAAGCAAGATCAATTGTCTTTTCTTTTTTTTTCTTTTTAATAGACAAAACGAATGCCTAAAGTAGAGGAGGAGATGAGGATTACACTGGTAACGCGTCAGGTCTGCACAGCCACCCTCTTCCGGAGCAGCTCTTCACCTATGAGCAACTGGAAGACTTCTCTCTCCTTTCCATTTTCTTTGGACAAAATAAATCCAGTCCCATCAATTGCTGTCCACGACCCGTATTTTCTACATCTCTGACCGTTCTCCTCGTGCTCCATCTTTGCTGCCTGGGATTATTCAAGAGGTTTACGAGAGAACTGAAAATCAGATCTTTTACCTTTCCAAGACGAGAACTCCCGTCCCTTTTGCTGCCTGCCCGGGCAGTTTCTCCTGCTCCTCCTTTCATACGCCGCTGTTTATTTTCCCTTTTAGAAGCAGCTTTTCAATACGTAGCTATAAATTTTTTTTTTAAAATGACTGAAGTCAGATAACTAATTACGTGATTGCTTTACAATCCCATTACCTTAACTGATGCTTGCTCAGACTTATCCTTTAGCACAAATAAATGCCATAAAGACGACAGTAAAATACGCAACATTAATGAAGTACAGAAGCCATTTTTGGTTTTCATCTGTCTTAAGTTTTGAAGACAATTTCAAGACTTTTAATTTGTAAAAAAAGTCATAAATTGCTCGGTGAGAGACCATAAGTTTATCTGTATTTTCACTTTTAGAATATAAGCAGTTAAAACCTGAATATTTGATGGTTTTCTGCAATTGGCTTGAGTGTGCCCCACCTCAAACACCTTTTCAAAGATGGCAACGAAACAGAACTAAGGTGCCCATTTTTCATCTAAAAATATGTCTTTGAAAGGATTTGAAATCAAATATTTTTTAACACGATGCTGATGAAATGCACTGACTTACGGTACATACCCAGGAAGGGAAAATAACTTTCTACTTGTCAGTTGAGGTTGTAGCTTTGAACCGGCGCTATCTGCTCGTGGAGGGAGAACCTGCTCGGCGCTTTACCTGCTTGGATACCTTTACAGACATAAAAGTAAAACTTTAATTATACCTGCTGTTTTTCCTAAAATAAAATGACTCAACTACCAGCTTCAAAACTATTTTAATATTTATGCACATCTTGTTGATGCTGTATCTCTCCTTAAAGGATCCCACGTATTCAGGTGCCTCATGCCAGGAGAATACGTATCTGATTTTTTCCCTTCATAAAAAGTGTAGGAAAAGAGACAGATGCTGCTTTGTATTTCAATATAGAGGCAAAGCAAGACACTTCCAGGGATGATCTAAGGGAAGTTCTTATTTTTAATCTACTTTTCCTTCAATTTCCTTACAATTTCCCTGTAACCACCCGCAGGCTTTGTGCATTGCTTCTCCGCGCCACGGCTTTTCAGCTACTGCATGAAATAAAGCCAAATTTTAGACTATTCGTATGCAAACAGCAGGATTAAAATAAAACATTCTTCTTTCCAGGTGAAGTCCGCGTGTTCAACACTGAAGAAGAGCAGCCCCCGTTCCCTCCACGAAGGGCAGCTCAGAGCAAACGCAGGCGGGACGGACGCGTCGGGCTGTGCCTGTGTTACACCACCGATAGCTGGGCTCCATCTTTTTCTAGCGCCAAACCGCAATCGTGCGAATTACATCTTTTTCTTAAGAGGCCACGGTGTTATTTGAAATCCTGTCATCTCAGGAACTGTGAGTTTAAAGAACAGCTTGCTAAACCTCAGCATTTACCCAAATTACGCCTTGTTTTTAAGCTGCCTGCGCCCACGGTTTCACCCCCAGGAGCCCAGTTCCATACAAGCGGCTCGGGCTCCCACGGAGCAGAATCCCTCTCCCTGCAGCTCCACGGGCACCAACAGAGGCAAATAATTTGGGAAGCACGATCCCAGCCCCGCATCCACTGTGCAGCACCGGTGAACACTGAGACGTACCACTTTTATGAGGAAAAATTCACGGTTTCTTGCCATTTTCTTTGCCATTTCTGTAATCGCTGAGGATAAACCTTTTAAATTGAGAGAGAGATTTGCAGGTTGAACATCTTGCTGATGGTCAGATCACTTCATATTAATTTAAATAAATCTAATAAAAGGAAATACATATTTTTTTAAGTTTTCCTCCAAAACTGCAGAGTGCAAGTACGCGTTAGAAATGTATCTGAAAGAGCCCATCTTCTGCAGGCGTGAATCACAGTATGCATTCAGGAAGCCTTTACGGTCAAAGGCTATTTCATATCAACGCAACCCTATTTTCTGCTGATGAAATTTCCATTCTGGCTCACATTTTTTACATAAACCCAGAAAGCAAGTGGGTAAAAGGCATCCAAGACATTTTGAGGACAGATTGGCCATCTCGCGAAGGAACTCACCGCGGTACATAATGTTTCCCAGTGGGAGATGCTGGGGACCCTTCCTGATCAATAGAGCCCTATATAGCACACTTCTCATTTTTACACCAGCTAAACTGGAAAACAGCATTTAATGGCTTGTGTAGGTTTCCTGACAAACGGCCACTCCACCTATTGTATTTGCTTTATTCCTTTTAGAACTTCATCTTCAAAACCGTATTTTACACCGACAACCTGCAGCCGGAAATCCAGTAAACAAAATTTGAAACGCACAATACAAACGGCAACCTCAGAAAAGCAGGCAAACACCCAGGTGCGCAAGCAAACATGTAATTTTTGCAACATGTAATAGTTTAAGATCAGTTTTCTCTTCCCCACTTATTCCCCCCTCTAAGAAACCCCAGCCCTTGCAAGAATTTGATGCTTGTGATAAACCAGTCAGGTTCCAATGGTGATTTCAGGGTGCACACTGCCCCTAACGACCTTTGTCTAATTAACTCACAGTGCCAACGTTCCTAATGGCTCCAAATTTTGCTTGATTGCGAATAATCAGGCTTGTTCAGCCCATCAGCAGGTGGAGATGCCACTTGAGGTGCCCTGGGGTGGACATGGACCTTTCCCGTCCCACCGCCCCCGGGGCAGAGCTCGGGGAAGTTCATGGGCACCCCTGCCCCACAGACACCCCTGCCCCACGGACACCCCCGCCCCACGGACACCCCTGCCCCACGGACACCCTCGCCCCACGGACACCCCCGCCAGCCCAGCCTACCCGCTTCAGCAAGAATTGACTAAAATGTTCTTAAAATAACGATAGGGAAAAAAAAAAAAATCAATCGGTCCCAGTTTTTTCCTAAAACCCTACTACTGTTCTTTTTACAGTTTATGCTAAAAGTATTTTAAAACCCCTACAAATATTGCTTTTTAGGACTTTACGGGCAGCTGGCCTAGGGCTGCATCCTTTCCTGGGGTTAGGCTGTGAATTCAACAAATCTTTAAGCTGAACACAAAGTTATTTTCCAATAACTTTGCCACTGTTCCAGCCCTGCTACCAACAAGTGACTATTTCTTGATAAAGGGATATTTTTACCCAAAACACCATGTATCCATTGCACGTTATCAGCCCTAAACAGCCAAAAATCTCCTTCCTTCTCTGTGTCCTTGCCGTGTCCCCCTGCCCTTCCCCTCCTGGCACAGGCATTTCTGCTTCTGAAAGATGCCCGTTACGTTGCCGTAGCCAAATGGGATATAATTTCCCACGTCTTTAACTTATCAGATCACTGATGACTTGAAACTTTATTAATGTCAACTTTGGGTTTCAATGCTGTCACACAACATATATGATGCCCTTCGTGTAAAACTCAAGTCTCATTTTGCCGGTGGGACTTGGCTCTGTCCTTTTAAATGCCTGACCTGAAACCTCAGCTCTGCTGGAGACATCCACAGGCAATTTCCCTCTTTATTTATTCCGTTTATTCCCCCCTGTATTTTTTCAATGCTTCAGGTTACACATTAGCTCAGAGGAGCATTACAGTAGCAGCACCGAGTTTCCTCTAAATCATCTCTTTCTGCACAAACTGAAGAACGGTGACATTTTCAAATTCTTTCGCAGCACAGCCTCTGTGCTTCCTGCCGAAATACCTTACAGGAACACCCTGCCCCGTCACGGTGGTGTCAAGGTTGTGTGCCCAGTGCAGCAACTGGAACCGGACGTTATTAACATTTCAATTCCTTTTAACTCAGTACACAGAAAAAAATACAAATTGTCATATCATGTGACCGGCGTTATAAAAACACACATGAATAAACTTAACCAGCGATGACATGAAGAATGTGCTGTTTCACTACATTAATGGTTCCCAACTCAAAATTATTCAGGAAAACATACTTCATAAGAGCAAGAGCATTTTCTTTTCCTTCCCTGCCAAATTTTGTCAATAAAGCAATGTGCTGTTGCAACAGACCTTCCTATCTACTCTTTTGGGAACTTGGTGCTATGAAAACATAAATACATTTTTTTTAAGTCAAATGCTCATTAAAGCATGAAATGGGGCTTCCGAATCCAAGCTACCCTGGCCACGTGCACAGGCTCAAATTGAGGTGGAGAGAGTCCCTGACTCCTTCAATCCCCCGCTTAGCGGAGCATCCCGCTCACCACGGCCGGCGGCTGCTGGGGGGCACACGGAGTCCCCGGCTCCGGCGTGGGGGAAAAACATAGAATCATAGAATAGTTGGGTTGGAAGGGACCTTTCAAGCCCATCTAGTCCAACCCCCTGCCGTGGGCAGGGACATCTTCAACCAGATCAGGGTGCTCAGAGCCCCGTCCAACCTGACCTTGAGTGTTCCCAGGGATGGGGCACCCACCACCTCTCTGGGCAACCTGGGCCAGTGCTTCACCACCCTCATTGTGAACGATTTCTTCCTTATATCTAGTCTGAATCTCCCCTCTTTTAGTTTAAAACCGTTCCCCCTTGTCCTGTCGCAACAGGCCCTGCTCAAAAGTCTGTCCCCATCTTCCCCATAAGCCCCTTTAAGCGCCGAAAGGCCGCAGTGAGGTCTCAGCAATAAGGCTGAACACCCCAACGCTCTCAGCCTCTCCCCACAGCAGAGCCCTTCCAGCCCCCCGACCATTTTGGTGGCCTCCTCCGGCCCCGCCCCAGCAGGTCCGTGTCCCTCCTGTGCTGAGGAGCCCCGAGCTGGATGCGGCCCCGGAGCGGAGCAGAGGGGGAGCATCCCCTCCCGCGGCCGCTGGCCCCGGAGCATCGGCAGCGCCGGCGGAGCCCGGGCTGCCCCACAGCCGGCGCGAATCCCCGGGGAGCGACCCGCAGCAGGACGGGGCTCTCCGGGGAGAGCAGGGAAAGAAGAGAGGGAGCAACGAAATACAAAGGGGCAGAGGATGATGGGCAGGCACAAAGCAGTCTAAAATTTAAGGAACGCATTTTAAAGTGATTATTAATTACAGAAGCTTTAATAAAAAGCCTGGAATTGATTACTTCAGTGGCCATTATCTGTGGGGGTCTATCGATTCCCTTTCTGATGATCAGCTCTGTTGAGGAAGAGCGGCCAGCAAAGATGCCACACTTCATACTGCCATTTTATCCTTCACATTTTTTATTACTATTCAGATGCTTTTCCTAATATGCTGCACTATGCCACTGCAACTGCACAAAACTTCACATTTTTATATTATCCTTGATTTGCTTCTGCTTACTTTTAATTATAAAAAGTCAATAAAAAGATTAAACACACATAAAAAAAGATCACAGTGCGCGCCAGATGCTGAGACATCCCCCAGAGACTGGCAGCGCAACACCAGGTGTTTGTGTCCCACTAATGAAGCAACATTCGCACACCAGGGACCCGAAGGGTGGAGCTGCAGAGACTTACACTTTGCTCAAAACCTGCCATTATGCAGGCAAAACGGGAAAGATTTGAAATTACAATTTTGATAAGACAGTGGGAAAAAAAATATCACATATATATACTGAATATATTATCTATGCTAAATAATTGGGAGACTTAACAGAGTGAGTTCAGGTCATTGCCATAACAATGAACTTCAATAAAATTTACTGAACATAAACTATGACCTAAGGCAATAACTAATGAACTTAAGGCCATCCTAATATATTTCTGTATCATTGAGTAAAGCACTTTAACTTATTACAGCTACATGGCCTGGCCTCATGCAATCACATCTTTTTGTAGCAGATTCAACCTGTGTTTTTAATATCAATTACATCAAGGTACAGTCTTTTAACTTTTACTAAAGGAAGTGTTAAGTATAATAGTCACTTTGTCAGGGATAAACTACTGGTTAGACTCTCCATGCGAGAGCTCTTGTCCAACAGGTTAAAGATGAGTATAAAAAACCCAGAGCTTATAGTTTGGAGTACGTGCAGAATTTATAATGAAGGGAGCTTGTAAAAGTTGAGTCCTCCAGGCTTTCTTGTACGTACTAACTTTTCTTTTGTGACCCCCCCCATCTCTCAAAATCCACGCAGGCTTTACATCCGCAGCCTTCAAAGTACCTGCTTCAGGCGAGGCGGCGGGCTGAGCCCATCCTGCTCACCCGGCAGGGCAGCGCTGGTGCAGGGGAGCACCCCTTGCAGCTCAGCCTTTCCACGCAGGAGTTTGGGTAGGAAATCCTGATCTCGGTTTGTGGCCACTGAGAGTTCAGTAAGCCAGTACGAGCTTAAAGGATAGCACTAACGGCACCGCGCTGGTGGAAAGCCAGGCAGCAGACGTACGCAGAAGGCACAGTAGAAACAATCTTCTGATGCTTTCAATATCTAATTAAACTGTCTTACTTAGTAAAACAGCATTTTATTCACACCCTTTAGCAAAAAGGGAGTTACCTCAATTTCTTCTTCTTCTGAATTTCTAATAATACTACTGGGAGAAGCTGAAATGGTTGAAGAAGAGCCTTCCAATGAGGCTATGCGATGTATGGGGTTGATTCAGGACAAGGATCCGTACTGTTTTAATGATAACATTTTAGCCAAACCAAATCCAGACTTCGAAGCACTGAAAATCTGGATTCAAATATTGCAACTTGAGCCCATCACATTTCTATAAAACACATTTCATACATTTCCCATCAATTAGTTAAACCTCTACCAGTTTAATTTCTCTACCACTCCTTCATGGCAACCCCAGAGTGATGCTGTCCTGTTCTGAGTTAAATGGCAGAAGATCGTTGGGAAAGTGTTGAGATTCTTCCCAAACTGATCAAAACGACTCCTTGAGTATGTGCAAGTTAGCTGTCTTTTTTTAAAAATTTTAAACTAGATTTACATATCTATTTGATATGCAACATAAAGATAGGAGAAAATATACTTTAAAACCACCTACTGTGTGCACTTACACTCTAACTTAAGTAAATCCATAAAACATATTGTTTTAAAAGTCCATTTAGGCTCCAGCGATACATTCTATCGGTTGTGCAAAGCACAATTTTCCTGCTCTGATTTAAATCCTGTTAATCCACAGGTTCCAAAACCTGCCCTAAAAGGTTAGGCGCGTTCCCTACCAGGACTGCTGCGAGAACGCTTCCGATACAAACCCCATCTTCTTCGGACTTGAAGAGTTTAACGTCCTTGCTAATGCCAGGCTGAACCTGCCACAGAGGCGTCACTAAAGCAGCACCTACATCTCGGTTAAATCTGTGAATAACACATCAGAGATTTGTTTTGTTTCCCTGTTTAAAGGACGATCGTCTCCCAGCACTAAATGCTTTAATGCCGTTCTTGTTTGCATCCCCTCGTTCCTCCTGCCCACGTGGGCTTCATTTCCAAGCCTATTCAAAATGATGTTTTCCAAGCATGTGCCACATGACTTGTTCATATAAATGGAGCAAATTAAACTGTCTCCACATATATCCTATCACATTTGTAGCCCTGATTTCTCTCCTTAACACGTGGCCAAGACACCGTATTATCTGCCTGCAGAGGTTGACCTCAGGATATTAGATTCTGCCACATAGCTCTCTTGTACTAAACCGAGGGGAAACACTTAATCACCCCTGCCTTTTCAGGAAAAAATCAACTTTAAATTTGCCATGATGAAAAATCAATAAACCAGTAATTGCTTGGCTTATCATTGCGTGGAAGAACAAATTGGGAAGCGAAGCTTAGCGTCCGCACAGATTTCAGTGAAACACACCGAGTTTCAGGATCACTAAGCCAGAAAAGGAAAAGGTCTCAGAGTGATAATTAAATCTACTCATGCTGATTTTCTGCCAAATTTATTTCCCCAGAGTATATAAAAATGTTTCACTGCTTACTGGGTAGGCATAACTAATCAATTCAACACTGGGCCAACACACACGAGAAACAGAAAATGCAAATTCCAGGATGAAGGCGTCGGGACAATACCCGCCCTAGCGCGAGCACCCCCGTCACACTGATTTACTGTTGACTGATTCCAAAAGAACAAACCGTATTTCCTTGCATGCCAAAAAACTTCTTTTCCTTGTTACCTGATGTAAACCTCTCTGTACGTGCATCTCCATCGTGGCGAGCGCCGACCGTGCAGCAGCATCCCCAGTTCCCCCTCCCCGCACCACTGCAGCACATGTGCTTCGTGACAAGATGTATTTTAAATGGAAAATTTAAAAATATTATGCATGGTATACTAAGAGAAACGATCCAACGATCTTACGGTAATTCAGTCCAACACATCTGAATTTTCCTCTCGCAGCACATCGCGTGCTTTATTTCAACTATTGCTATTACCCGTCCCAGCTCCTTTGGATTTGCCTTGCCAGGCCTGGAGTGAAAATCAAGTTTGACAGTAAAATCCCCTTAAGATTTTGATGTCGTTTTTTCAGGCAGTCCCGAATGGAAACACATAAACAAAAACAAAGTAGAAAGAGCCCTCCGTTGAAAATACTCTTGTAAAAGTAGTGCATTTTTTATTAATAGACCTAATTCCATGCAGCAAATTAGCATAGCTCCAATGGAAGTGCAAATCTAATCAAACTGAAAAATTCAAATGAGACGGAGGGAGCCCTTTTTCTTTCTTTCTTTGCTTTTCTGTCACAAAAAAATCATTTTGGTGTGTGTCCTTCAACTGGCTATAGGGACTATGGTAATTAAAACACTTAAAACAGCACAAGCCCCCAGTCTCTAATCTGGAGCTCAGGTCAGCTGTCTGTAGATTCTAATTTGTCCTCGATTTGTATTCATGACAGGAAAACGCTGCATATTTAACAGCAAACCAGCAGGAGGGGGCATCGGTGGGCTTGGAGGTCAAATAATTTGATTTCCGAGCAGATTACATGTAACATCCAACATCTAATCTCACACCTGATTTGGCAATAAAATTACAATAAAAGTAATGTTAAGACACCCTCGCTATAGGGCGGGGGGCGAATCACCAGTTTTCCCGGGCTGAGGAACCGCTGCGTTATTTGGAGGTCGGCGTTGCTTGCCGCAGCAAGGAAGCTCAACCTCTCCTGAGCAGAGGTCGCAGCGGTGCCGCGGGCACTGGCTGCCTACCCGGGCTGGCAGCTCAGAAATTGCCTTTTGGAGAGTTTTATTTAAAACCATCAAATAGTGAATATTGGAGAATTCAAAATTCTTTTGAAAATTCAAAATTTAGAATTCTCGAAGGAAAAAAAGATTTTTTTTTTTTTTAAAAGACCTTTGAAAATGCTTCACAACAATTTATTGATGAATCTACAGACATTTTAGGCAAACACTCTTGTCTGAAGATGAAGAGACAGAATAAGGTTCATCAGGCAACAACTGGCAAAACACAGGGCAACTTTTATAACCGGGCATTCCTTGCAGGAATTGTACAATTGCGTTATTAACTTTTTAACCAGAAAGGCTTGGGGGACCAGCAGGGAATCACTATGAACAATTATGCACATAATAAAATAGTTGTGTGAATTAAAAAAAAACCAATATCAAACAGAATTGATTTTTCACTCCCCCCCCCACTTACGCAATAGAAGCTAAGCCAGTGAGATGAGAATTTAATGATCAAAAATATATAAAATTGATCTCTACAAAACCAAAAATAGAAAAGAAAACAAACCCTAAATCAGTCTAAAGTGTGTGAAATAATCGCAACACTTCTTGTACAAAGCACGGGAAAGCTGGGAATAGGAGAAAATAGAAGCGCACCCCTGCCCACCCGCGTGCCGCCTCCACGCAGCTATAGGTAAGCTGCCACTTACAAAGAGCAAATCAAAGAGGGTTCAAACCCGGCTACAGAAGCCGTAGGAGGAAGTGAGAATGGAGATAAATTGCAAAAAGCTCTTTTTGCAAGGAAAAGATGTCAATGGTACCCAGCAGATGGAAGCTGAGACGGGACAGGGAAGGCGCTCCAGCACACGCACCGCAATGAATGCGAGAAGGATGAACGTCTTGTTTGTAAATACTTATGGGACATAAAAGCACACAAACCCAGCGCTTTCCATTGTGCAATTTCTCTGGGTATCTCACATGGACTTGGTATGCTTACACACTTGATAAACAATTTAATATAGCTATTTGTTTTCCCGTGAAAATAAAACATTTTATTCTTAATTGGTAGCTAAGTCCTCAGACAAATTGATGAATATTATTTAACAAGCTTCTCTTCAGGAAACATTTTCTATTCATTTTAGAACAGTATAGCATCCTTGCAACTATTTCAAAGACACCACAGGACAGTTTTTATGGCGCTTATTAATAAATTGAAAAGCAGTTTTCCTCCTGCTTTCGCTGTGAGTTACCATTGTTTCCAATTCACTCACCAACCCTTTTTCTTTCCCCTTCGCCTTTCCACAGTCGCCCTTTATGATCACTGCAGGCAAAGCAATTGCTAGCATATGAGCCACTCACAATGGGACGTAATGAAAAAAACACACATGTATTTTTCCAAACATACGCTGCAAATTTGTGCCAGCGCCGACCCAACCAGCTCACCCCGCCGAGCCTCGGGCCCCGCAGCCCCCCGCTGCGAGCCTGTCTCTCCCCTTTCCACAGCAGATCTCCCATCGCGGTTTCGGAGGCGGCGGTGGAGAGGCTCCCGGCACAGCTGGACGGCCCCAGGGCCCAGGTGCCATCTTGCAGAGGGGGCACATCTGGCTGGTTTGGGCCCTTTTTCATCGGAATTGCGAGTGCCCCTTCCCCTTCCCCCCCTCCTCGGCACCGCACGCCCGGGCTGTCCCGCACGTCCATTCGCCTGCTCTTCCTCACTGTCGTACGTTCCTTCTCCAAGCAGGATTAACTTTGAGCACGAATTGATTCCTCTTGGCATCCCGTAGTCCCCCCCCTAAACAAACTAAATGGTCAGAGCATTCTGATTTTGAATGAAATTCATTACAGCCAGGGATTCAAAGAATTTTCCCGAGTTACCTTTTGTAGGTCAGTCCTAAGCCAGCATTGGGTAAACGTTAATGAAATACTTCCTACCACTTGGAAAACTGTTTTAAATTCTCCTTGCTGATAGATATTATTCCACTAACTCGGAATTTTCTAATTGAAGCAGTGAGAGCCGAGGGCTTTAAAAATGTTTTGTCTCAAAGACAGAAAAGGCAACTTGAGGCATTTTAAGATAAACTTATGATATTTTACCAAGTTGTTTTTCCAGTTCCAAAGAGATTTCAATGCACAGACTCAGAGCTGAAGGGGGATGCCTGGAACCCGGGAAGGACGCTTTCTTTTTTCAGCTGTCTCTATCCCTAGGTGAATACCATCAATTCAGTCGCGACGCAGACCGCGCCTGGGTCAGCGGGTATAATGCAATTCTGCCGAGGGAAATTAGTCCTGTATGAAGTCGTGAAGGATACACAAAGCTTTAACTCAGCAGAGCTCGTAACCTAATTTTGAGAGACTTGGTAGAGATCCCCGGACCAGAAACACTAGGCATCTACTCAACACTAGCCTTAGCGTTATTTCATAAAATATATTTCTACGTATATCCCTGCAGCGCTACGTTCGGAACACAGCACCGTGGTAGCTGACACCCTGTGAGAGAAACACAGTTCAGTAGGGGGGTCACTAACGCACCAGGCTTAGGGGACTGTCCTCCTAGTTACCTATTCCAACGGCAGAGTCAAGCCCTGACCAGTCCCCGATGACGGTTACAGGGCCCCCGTCAGACCCCGCTGCAGCGGGTGACGGCACAGCCCCGCGGCACAGCCAGGTGGAGAGGTAAGGATTTGCTGGGGGTTGACCCCGGCCGGCAGATAAGCCCCCCCCCAGCTCTCGCTCACTGTCCCCAGCGCGATGGGGGACACAACAGGCAGAGAAAATGCAAAAAAAAAAAAAAAAAATCTTGGGTTGAGATAAACACAGTTTAATAAGGGAAAGAAAGAGGGGAAAAAAAACCCCAAAGCCAAGTGATGCTCACCACCTCCCACCAGCAGCCTGGCGCCTGGCCAGTCTCGGAGCAGCGGCATCCTTGGAGGACAAGCGGAATGATTACTTAGGAAGAAGTTAGGAGAAGCAATAAAATCTGAAGGACCTTCTACCTCAGCCCTTTCCACGGCAGAAAAGAGGAGCTCTTCCCATTTGCAGTGCATTTAAATGATCAGAAGGGGAACTAAAAGGATTTCGAGTACCATCTCGCAGACAAGTCAGAAAAGAGATCACCTGAACTTTGAGCCATCTGGAGCCATCACGAGACAGAGACTTCTGCCGCAAGAACACAAGCGCACGGGAACAGAAAAACAGTTTATTAATCTGAGTTCCTAGATTTCTAACTCATTTGCTAAGAAGATAATCATGTAATCTTGCTCCACCTAATCCTCCTAGAAAGCTACCGGAAGGCTACGCACAGCAGATGGAAGCTGTCTGGTGGAAGAGGGCGAAACAACCGTATTCAGAGCCCTGGTCTTATGAGCGGCCCTTCGCTGTAAGAGAAGAGGGAGTTAACACCGGTGAGGCACTGGATGCTAGGAGAGCAGAGTATGGGGAACATAGAGGCATTATTGTTTTCATTTTGCTAGGCTAGAAAATTCAGGGGGTTACAGATTTTCACAGCGTTTTATTTTTATATATATATATAAAATGTATGTCGTGATGCCTTTTTAGTGCAAGGGAATCTTTTTAAAGGCACAGATGGCACTTTGGGGTCTACTCCCTACGGAAAGTCATCATAGATAGAAGCCTAAATCAAGATCCAATCTTATTATATTTATATAAACCCACTCTGCTTACCATGTCCACAAGACAAATTGGAGGAAGTATATTTAATTTTGCAAGCGTTCTGGACGCTCTATCAGATACGTTGCAAAACATTTGAGGAATGGTAACGCTCAGCTGCAGCGGGGCAGCGCAGCTCTGAAACACTGTCGTTCCACACTTGGGACTTTTTTTTTTTCCCCAAGTGTCCTGGATTCCTGTCCTGCAGACAAAAAGACCTCTTTCATACCCAGTTGTCTATTTAAAGAGCTACGCTGAGAGCTTAATACGCTCCTGATGTAGCTTAAGTAAACCCCATAGACTTCAAAGGCACTGAGCCACCTGCAGCGCGCTGCTAAGCTTGCGGGACAAGCAGTGGGAATAAACACTCTGCTTTGAAGTTGCGGTTGTCTGCGAACCTACGTTATCAACTTTTACTTGAGACACTTCTAAATCGCTCCCAGTTTAGCTTTAATCCCTAAGACCGGCCAGGCGTGTGCCCCGCCGGCAGCAGGACGGCGAGGCTCTCCCGCGGGCACCGCGGTGGATACGCTGGGGCAGCGGTGGCAACGCGCCCTTTGGGGACACGCCGGGATCCATCCCGTTCAGATGGGATTCAGGAGCATCAATGCGTCTATTATAATAAGTTCTCGCAGCGTATCCCAGATAATATAATTAGAAAATTAACATAAAAGAAAGTGTTTCCTTCAGATGTAACGATTGCCCAATACACTTTGAAGTGAAAAAAGCTTAGCATCCATTTCACCGGTTTTTAAACATCATTAAACTAAAAGTTTATTAAATGTGAACACCTCCAACCTCTTCCAAACAGAGGAAGAAATGCAATTGATTAGTTCAAATTTTTCAAAGATAATTAATGGTATTTTCCAGTTTTGTCAAGCACAGCAGGGGCTTCAGGTACAAGATACTCAGCAAGACCCGAACATTATTCCTAAAACTGCGCAGGGCCAGCAGCAGGAATAAAATAAGCCTATAATTACCAGGAACTTGGCATGAGGGAAAGCTGACTGCCAAACTGACCAGTCCTCTGCAGATGAGCCTGACGGGCGGACATGGTTAGCACCGAGCAAAGCATCGTCTCATAAAGCCGGTAAAAATGTGCTGGAGCAGGACGCAGCTGAAGGACCAGGGGTGGCAATTCCAGCTGCTGTTACATCTGCGAATCCGGGGATTTCTGGGTTGGTTTTTTTAAGCAGTCAGTACATACTAGTTGCTTTGCCTTTACCTGATGATGCAAAACAAAATTTTTCAACTATTTTCTGGGGAAAAAACCCCCAACCAAAACCAAAAACAGATGAAGGGAATCAATCACATGAATTTTTAATAAAGATTACATTAGAGATTTGAAATACATACTTAGCATGCTTCACCGTAAGTCCCACGCTTTGGAGCTTATTAAAGACATCTAAATCTAGAAACAAACAGGGGGTGGGAAATCATGTAAAAACGTATAAATCCTGTAGAACAGCAGAAGCTGCATTAGACCTGCAAAGTATACTTAATTTTCTCATTCACACATGAGGATTTAAAGAAGCTTGTTTGTATCTGAAGTGCAAATAAGCTTTAAACTGCCTTCAGAAATTATTGAGGCTGGAGTTCCAGCTAAAGAAAACTGGATAAGGAAGAAAATTGGAGAAATTTGATTGTAACCAAAGAAACAGCACCTGAAGTCAGTACCTAAGAAGAGATGGCAACATGGAAATAGGTAGGATGTATTTTCCTAATCTTGCTAACAACCTGATCCAAAATCAAATAAATACATGAAAGATTTCCACAAAATTCAGAGCCTTTGGAGCCCTAAAAGACTGCAGCAGCTCAGAGCAAGATATGGAATGGGAATTCAGGGAAAGAAATGCAAGCAGGCACTGGCTGTTTGAGACCGCTTGGTCATTAAGAAGGATTCCTGGAAAATAAGTGTGTCAAAGCAGGATAAGGGGAACCTTGTCATCAGGAAACTGGTGGGATTCTTAAACAGACGGCAGCGTAGTGGGGGTTAAACACGGCATGTGCAGAAGAAGAATCAGGCTCTGGTACCTGGAAGGTACAGGAGAGATGAGAAGAGATGAAGGCACGACAGATGCAAAATTAAAGTTCCTGTCTTTACCTTGAAGTTCAACTTGGTGTGCTCAGGGATAGGAAAAGAGAGGGCAGACACAAGGAGACTTTCCAATAAGATTAGAGAGGTTGGAAAGAAAGATGATGTTTTGGGAAGACGGGAGGAGATGGCATAGTAAAATTGTAAAGATCGCTACCGTCCCCTTTAGGTGTTTTCTTCCATTGGCTACATACTCAAGAAACCTCTTCCCTTTCGCGTGACTGTTCCTAATCATTAGCCTAATGATTTTGTTATCATATCACACTGGGAATTAAAAATATCTCAATCTCTTAATTTCTCCTTAAATTTCAAGCTGTCCTAAACAGCTTTACTTCAGATCACTCTCCTCCATATACGATGTCCTGGCCCTAACCAAAATATGATTGATATTTGGGCACAACGGATTTTCATAGTAAACAAATCCATCCAAAGGCCAGCTCTGAAAAATACATGATCTCCTCGAACATTGCATCATCTTCAAACCTAGGTCCTATTTATTGGGTGGTTAAAATATTGAGTGCACTTCCACGCAATCCCAGGTAGGTAGACAAGGGGCACAGGGCAGGGAGAATCAGCAACACATTTACACGGAGATTGTTCAGTGTATTCAATAACAGTTACAACCTGAAACCTATCATCATTTAAATCAAATATGCTGAAAAGAAAGTTCACCGCAGTGACCAATGTGCGACAACATGTATTTCTAGAGTAAAACCATTGCAAGGAAGACCTTCACTATATTTTTTTACGTTTAAGTCAATGCAAAAAATAATAGATGTCACAGAGAATTAAACGATTCATTTTAATTTGAACAACTGAGAGGTTTTCTCTGAGACAGGGATGTCTATCATTGCTGAAGAGAGAAACTTTGAGGCTCCATAGGTTGTTTACATTGGCTCCGTCACGCCGCTGAAAATGTCTCTTCCCATTACTCACCGACATACGAGCAAAATACATTTGTTTTAATTATCCAGACGTTATACATTAACTTTCCACCTACTGTACTGCAAAGGAAAACTGCTCAGATCCTGCCAGCTTTCAGTGCACCCAATTCCATCGAGAAGCAGATGAGCTCACTTCATGACGTCACACAGACCAAACACACAGACAAAATTAACTGCTGCACTTACTGTTTTAATCAAGCAATATATCCAGCACACAAACCAGTGGTATTGGCTGGTCATAAGGTCTTAACGTATTACTTTGTCTCAAATTATTAGGTTATTTTAATGGCAGCTACAATATTTTTCAAAGGCAGGTGGAAATTGCTGGTGCATTTAGCAGTTCTTGTTGTCGTCACAGGGACGCTACGTGGCGCGAGCAGAAAGCGGTGGTGAGCCAAAGGAGGGGCAGACCGGCCATCTCCGTTTCAGATGCTCTTATGAGAAAATCACGCAGCCCCACTGGAACTTGGTCCCTTAAAAACAGTTTCTGACTTACAGGAATTTAGTTTGTTACTGAAGAAAAAAAAAAGCATTACCTTCTTCCTTTCTTTTCTTCGCTTCTTCTTCGCTTCTCTCTTTAGCCTTTAATGCTTCATCTGCTTTAGCTAAAAAGAAAAGAAAAGAAATATAACAACAAGTTTTATAATTAACTAATTTATCTTGCAAAACAACATTTCCTGGGGGGTTAAAGCCAACTTCAGATCCCTTTTTGCAGGTCCCACAATGAAGTCGATGCACGTGAAAGAACAGAATTTGGTTCTTAATGTATTTTCTTTAAAGATATTAGTACAGTTAAGACAACAGCACAAATGGTGATACGGAGGGTAACTTTTGCATGCAATATTAGTTCAATACAAACCTCTGCATTCATTTTTTGTTAAGCAAAACTTTTAAGAGTTTTTTTTCTCAGATACAAATCTCCCCACCCTACTTGCCCCTGAACCGAACTATAAGGAAACAAATGCAGTGCAAAAAAGATTTGCTACCGTAGTGAGTAATCCATAAGACCTCTTCTGAGGATAAAACAGAAACAAAACAATATTTTCAGGGATGCAGAGTTGCAGATAGCATTTAAAATAGGAGTCAAATACCTATTACTTAGTATTAAATTAGGTAGTAAACAATTTTCTCTTCACTGCAAATCGTAGCAGCAGTACTTTATTCATGTTATGACAGTATTCTTTAAAAAGAATCTTTTTCCCTCTAGAAACCTCTTCCCTTATTACTTAATTATCTACTAGTTGCTCAACTGCAGGGGTTTTCAAACACTTTGCTACAGATGTTAAAGAAGATTAAAAATATACAGCACAGTAACAAGGGACTATCAATATACTCTGTAAATTAATTAAATTTCTGTTCTAGCACATCATTTATTCCAAAGCATTAATGTCTCAAAGGAGCCATTCTCTTTTATTGCCATCTCACTGCCTGATGAGTGAACTAAGTGAGAATAAGTCTCTAATAGCATTATACTCGATGAAATATTAAGTTTTAAAAAGTATCACCATGTCAAAAGGAAAAGAACCAGAAAGAAACAGAATTTAGAATTTAATCCAGGCCTTCTTATGTAACAAAATGACTGTAAACTGTGGCACAAGCAGCGAACGCTTGCTCAGTTTTGCCAATACTTAGTCCTGCCGCCCACTGAATCAACCAGTGGTTTATGAAAACAAAACTCCGTTCTGGAGTGGGGTCTGAAGGGGTCTTTCCCACCCCGGTGCCTTTTTGCAGCCAGTAGCTACACCTTCTTCCAACCGACAACTTCAACGGTGGTGTTACAAAATGAGAGAAGTAATTAGACAGACATCTGTTTCCTTTTATATGCTTTTATACATATTTAGACTACATTTAAAGTCATGAAATATTAAAACTTCTCTGCCAGTGAAGATCATTACAAGAATCTATTAAATTAGATAATAAAAACAAACTGCTAGTAACTCTAAAGACTTTTACTTCATTTACACTTTATTCTCCCTGGTAAAAGGACAAGGATAATAGAAATTCCATTTAAATTCAATTTTGGTTATATGTGTAATTGTAGATATACCCCTTGAGTCATGTAAAATGCTCAGCTTATGTTTCTTTCAAATTATCCCGCTCAGATTCACATTCTACTCCTTACAACTGTCTTCAATATGTATTAGCAGAGCTCATTAGGCTGAAATTTAATAATGCAAACATCAGGTGGATTTCAAGAACCTCCATTATCAGCACAAGATGGATTGCTTATATAGCTCTTGGGCCAACTGGGCACAATTTAGATTCAATAAACTACCATGCCTAAATTTGATTTATCTATTCCACTATGCTATTTTGTTCTTCCTTACCGATTTGTTGCTGCACAGGAACAATTCATTGGATATCTCAATGGTTATCCAAGGCAAAAAATATTAAAACGCACATGAAAGATGTGACTAAATTTCTGGTTTGTATTTGTTAACTTTCAAATGCTAATTTCCAACCCTTGTAAGGATAGTTAAAACTTCTGCTAGCAGAAGCAGAGCCCTCCTTTCAAGTCCTGGTTAATTATATGGACAATGTAGCAATTTAGGAAGTATCATGAGGACAATCCTCTACACAAAATTGCTCATTAACAACAATTTAACTTAGCCCATAAATCTGCAGAGCTGTAAGTCTCTGGGCTCACAGGGCACTGTCCATTAGGACCAACAGAAGTCACTGAAGCCATGTGGTGCTTTAAGAATTTAATGCTAACAATTCTCTTAAAATATTTTAAATTCTCTACCGTTAGTCACTTACAAAGCACCATTAAAAACGCAGATTTATTTTGATGAAATCAAGTTGTGATTAAACAATATTGAAAGAACCTTACAACTTATCCCAAAAGGTCCTACACCCTCTCTGTTCTGCGACTGCTACGCCCTTACCCCGAATTTCAGGGTGTGCAAGAACAGTTTTCCTCCCTCACACTTAAAAGCACTTAAAAGACCTGATATTTGGAAGAGAGCTCAGTTCTCCTGCAACGCACTTTCCTGAAGCCGGAGGAGGACAGACAGCTGCTTATCACCCCCAGCAGATCAAAGAAGTCACTTCAGCAAAAGTCTGGTTTTAATTGATCCAGGTAGTTGGAGTGCTGAGGTTGCTCCTGAAACTGGCCTTCCTGCAGGGATAAACAGCTAGCAGGACAGAAGCCCGACTGCTTACAAAGCTTTCTAAAATACAAAATAAATAAATAAAGAGGTGCTCGAGCTTGCAGCATTTAAGAGCTCATCCAAGCCCAGATAAAATTACAGTTCTATTGATTTTTTTTCTCTCTGAAGGATGGGAAAATGACACACAGAAGATGTTTGAGATGTTTACCTACACTAAAATAACCAAGTTGTGAAATGCAGATATTTGCTACTAGATAGTGGACTATTAAGACAAGTATAACGGGATGAAAGAGAATTTTAGTCATTTCCAGGTGTCCCTGACAGAAGTGCTTGTTCCAGCCTGGCTGGGATCAGCAGCTCATTGTGCTGGATGCAGCACAAAGGGAGAAGAAATAAATCCTTTGCAGTGAGAATAAACTATGAGCAAAGAGTATGAACATGCTACTCAGACAAATAACCACAATGCAGAAGTGGAACAATATTGCTAAGTTACAACAAAGGCACTAACATTTAATTAAAACTAAGCTACAGTAAGTACCTTCTGTTATTAAAAAAACCCCAAACCTTCATGTTTCCATACGTGCTAATATCATAAATCTGAATACGCTAATGCGTTTTGAAACTCAGACCAGCTCTTTCATCAGCTTCATTTCACCCGCGTTCCAAACCTGACAGCCACGTCACTGGAAGCGCCTCGAGCCAGAGCCGGCGTCACGGCCCTTTCTGAAGGGGCAAACGCCGCGGCCGGGGGTCTTGGGGAGCGGCGGGGGCCGACGACAGCCCGAGCGGAGAGCTCCCTAATGGAAGTGCAGGTTGCCTGCCAGACCTGCAACCTGGCTTCCAGCTGAGGAGCAGTTATTATGTACAGATCAACCACAGCGGATCAATGAACGCGAGGTAATTCCCCGGGGCCGCCATCGGCGGGATGAACCGGGTCTGCTCCTGTGCCTTGCTTAACCCGTTCAACGCAGACCCGCAATGCCAGCTGGTCTTTGGCTTAGGCTGAGAAGTGGGGTAACGAGAAAAGAAAAGGAAGAAAGTGGGTAATTTTGCATACTTTCCGGTTTGAGAAAGGGAGCAGGTAGGTGTTTCTGTGTCTCCTTGATATTATCTAGGCTGACTGTAAAATTTTGGAGATGGAATGAGCTATCAGAGATTAAATACAAGGACAAAGAAGAGCGATTTGGGAGCCACAGAGAAACACTGGGCCCTAATTCCGGCTGGTGTAAACCAGCACAGCTTTACCAACCTCATCCATAGATCCCACAAATTATCCCACACACACTTACTGATAATTTTACAGAGATTTTCAGGTTTATGCTCAGACACTCTGCCATTCAGGCAGACTCTTCTTGCTTATGCACTAAACATTCACTCATGCAGAAATTCAGGTTCCTGTCTATTTTCCCTTCCAAACTTTATATACTCACCTAGATTTTCCTCTTTAATTCTTTCTTCGTAACTAATTCTATTAATTCAGTCTCCGCTCCCCTCTAAATTGTTACTCCCTTAGAAAACAAAGTCTCCCAAGAATTACCCTCTCACTTAAGAAACTTGATAAAAGTATTTTAATAAACTACAAGCATTTAATAAGCTATATCCCTTCTAAATCATATGACATGGGTTTTGTTCTCCTATAACTTGATCATTTTTTAGTGACAAATAAGAACCAGGAAAGGAAAAAGAAACTGAAAAAAAGAACAGAAAAAAAAAAGAATGAGCAATCTCGTAGGTTTTGAAAGGCTTGAAATACTTCAAGCTCAAAACATTAAAAATATCCTTACCAACATGGTATGACATATATTTGACATTTAACAGTTACACTACGACTTGGTGCCTTCTCTCTTCCAACCAACCATCTCAAGGCATTATCTAATTAGTGTCCTTCATTCAAAGCCTACTCAAATCAACCACGCTTCCCTCACAGCTATTTATCTTCACAGTGTGCATGAATAGTTAACGCAAATAGTCACACCGATGATAATTGATCATGAGAAAATGGAAATACCCGACATGGTGCAGCACCTCGTTAAGTGACAGAGCATGGGAGACTCCTGGGTGCCCAGGACGCAGCCGGGAGGCCCCCGAAGAACCTGAGGTTCAATGACAATTTTGTTTAATACCAAGCTCCACTGTACCCTACACAGCTTTGAAGAAGTGACTTGTTCTTAGCCAGTAAGATCATCCCCACAGATAACAGATGCATGAAAGCCTGACAAAAACTTCTCTAATCAAAAGCCCTTGGTACTATGATTAAAGAAAAAGGATGGCCACCAATGAGCCTGACAACTTTCAAGGTGGAGTGAAAACAACCTTTATGAACAGGAGCAGAAGTACTTTTTCTACTCCTTTTCAAAATTGAAATAAGCACGCTTATACAACAAAAATGAGATAAATGATTTTAAACTGTCCAGCTTAATGACACTGCACAAAGGAAAACCAAATTACCAGTGGTGAAATGCAAATTAATGTATTAATAATTCGAACAAGTTCCCAAGTGCAACACATGTACCTTCAGCCAAACTCTTAAATCCTAACAATACCCTTGGGTTTCTTTCCATCCGCTGCAGCCAGGATTTTCTAAATAATTTCAGAACCACCTCTTTAAAGGAGTTTTACTCAACCATCATCCCACTGCTGTCATGCTCCAACATGGGAGCCTGAAGCACGGGCAGGATGCCTCAAGCCATCACAGGGACAACGGCATCAACTTTACGCTGTCCACTTCACTAAGGTAGAAAGACAAAGGCGTTATTAGATGAACCGTTAGCGTGGAAATGGTCAGCAGAACTGCAACATGCGTATTTTAAATGGTGACACAGTATTTCAAGCGGTAGACTGTCCGGGAGGATAACCTTGAGAGGCTTCTGGCTGTTTGAACCCCTGAAGCTCAGCCAAACCAGCGAGGACCCAGCTCAGTGTGGTACCAGGGCATCTCATCCCCGGAGCGTGGGACCCCGGGACGGCCGTTCACCGCGAGCTCACAGGCACGGCGACGCGCGCCCGCGGCACGGGCGGGACGTTGGGAACGGAGCGGTCTCTCCGGAATGAAGAATGGCAACGTACCTCGCACCTGCTGGGCTGCATCCTTGAGCACAGGAGAGCAAGGTGAAGGTAGTTAAGGTCTCAAAATGCCCTAAGCGCAGGTGACGACCAAGAGCAGCACGTGAGCGTGCTGAGCAGACGCACCGTGCCCCTGAGGAAGGGCGCAGGCAGAAGCAGACCGGCGCCTGAGCAGCCCCGTGTTTTCAGAACCAAGTATTTCAACCCCTCTTTTCAAAGGTTTTGCAGTAGAGTTCTGTCAGAATGCCTAAAGTCACTGCTCTAACAACGGTCTGTATCTAGCAAATAGTTTAAACGGTTAAAATTACAGTGCATGCAAACATGGCTTCGAGCTGTTTCTTTGCCTAATGCTACAACTGAAATAAAAAAAAAAAAACCTAAAATATCTTAAACCACATTTCTCATTATTGGACAAAAAATACTGTTTTAACTATACTGTTAATCACACTAGTTATACATATGTACTATACTGTTAAATATACTAGTTAATTACACTAACGATACGTTTTCTTTGCTGGTCACTTAGCCCTGCTAGTACTTTAAACTGTCTAATCAGTTCAGGTGGCACTAGGAGCCAACAGCCACCTTTAGCTTACCACAAAGATGTACAAAAACACCCTGCAAAAATCAATAGATTCTGCATTAAAATCTGCTGTCTTACTGCACGACATTGCGCTAACAGGAAACGTTGGAACAACCTCTTCGGAGACTACATCTGATAGAACAAAAAAAGAAAGAAGCTTTTCCGGGGAAAAAAAAAAAAGAGAGAAAACAAATGTTCTTTACAAATAAATCACCTTCTAAACAGCATAAACGATGTGCATCAGCCTGTCTCCGCTTGAGAGCCACTAAAACCAGTGGTTTTCAATGCTTTTGTAAAGACTCAATGTATGGATATCATCATTACCGCTACAGTTAGTCCATGAGAAACATGTCGCCCAAGCCACAAAGACAAAGTCCTATAACATATGTATAATGTTATTTTCTCTTGAGTATGAGAAAAATGGAAAATTAACAGCAACAAAAATGAACTTTAATTTAAAACCGCAGCAGTTTCTCTTCATCTATTTTGCAACACAGCAAAAGATTATGATTTTCCCCAGGCTTTCACTCTCAATTTCACATCTGTAGATAACCGCAGTGTTCATCTGCATTAAAATTTTTATACACGTGAATGCAGACCTGTCCGCTGCTTGGGGGTACCGCTTAAAAAGTTACCGGCTATTCGCCCCGCGGCCTCTGCCCGGCGGGAGCACGGGAGCGATCGGGGAAAAGGGAAAGCCCCGAGGGCAGCTGGGGTGGGACAGGGACCCATGGGTGCCTCCGGTGCTGCTCCTGGCGAGAGGGGTGAGCCGTGTCACCTTCTGCCTTCCTTCATGAGGCTGGCGAGCAACGTGCACGGCTGCCCGGCCAAAGTCCATCTGAGGTATTTATATTCTAAAGTAATTTGAATGATTTTTGTTTCCT
Organism: Pelecanoides urinatrix; assembly: GCA_013400755.1. Lineage (NCBI taxonomy): Eukaryota > Metazoa > Chordata > Aves > Procellariiformes > Procellariidae > Pelecanoides > Pelecanoides urinatrix. The sequence goes on along the minus strand of VZTQ01012774.1, from coordinate 137,342 downwards.
CAAAAGAGCCATGCTGGAGAGTATTGCTGAGCATGGCATTCCCTCCTGTGCTCTGCATGGCTACACTTCGGTTTCGGTAAAAGCCGTACCTACGCTCGATGTAAATGAGGTTGTTTGGGAGCAAGATACGGCGCGGGAGGAGGATGCCGCAGGCGGTCCAGCGGCTCCATCAGCGGCAGCCTGCCGGGGTGCAGGACCAACCCGGGGTGCTGGAAGCGCTCGGGGCTCGGGAAGCACTGAGCCGTTCCCCGACGGATGGGCACGTCGGAGCGATGCTTTAATCCCGACCAGCTTTGCGCTGTGCCAAGGTAAAACAGTCTCAAGCAAAGATGCTAATTGAAAGAAATGAGAAAAATATGAATTATTTCAAGGTAGAAATAGAGCAGGTGCTGTTTTGGGGTGCAAAGAGTATTTCAGAAAGCGTGGCCCGGGCTCGTGGAAGAGCCCCCGCACCACAGCCCTCCCGCCGCCGCCGGAGCAGGCGTGGAAGGGGTGTGGAAAAGGCTCGGCCCTGTGCCGGGATGCAGTTTGTTTTACTGGTAAAATGAAAAAAAGAGGACTGTCAGAACACCCATCAACTGCAAACCGCAAGTCATTTGGGGGAAGGAAAAAAAAAAAAAAAATTGACATAATTGTGGACTTTCCAACTCTTCAAACTTGAAAATACAGGCTATACATTTCAAGATGTATTTGGGGAAAAGAAAGCAGACCAACTCAAAAAACACACATGGACATTACATGTAAAATGTAGCCAAGCCATCCACGATGCTAATCAGAAAGACTTAACTGTTTTTTTTAAACACAAACATTTTTGCACTTATAAAATATTCAGTCAGCTCACATATAAAAATACAAGTATAATCCATTATTAATTTACAAGGCCTTATTTAATTTACATGCTATTTTTCTCTAGTATATTAAATTTATCAAGGCTTGTGGAAATCCTCTCTGCTGAATATTCATATACTGACATGTAAAGTTATCTATTATACATCCGAAAAATTCCAACACAAATTCAAAACAACTGCTTTCTCAGATATTTCCTTAGACAGGAACAGAAGGAGCAGAGTCCAGTAGCTGTTAGTTCAAAACCAGAAGTGACACCACCACACGCATTTTTATCGTACCAGATTTATGCCATTTTTCTACACTTCCGTCTTTTTAGTCCGTGCTAAAATAACCTTTCCCCAAAATTTAAATCGCACAATCATTTGGGTGCCACTAGTCCATCCATGGAGCTGGGTCACCCCGCCTGCATTTAGCGCCGTCCGCTCTAATTACCCGGCGGCCGCGCAGCACGTTACGATACTCCAACGGGAGAAGTTCCTGCGTTGCTGCCCGAAGCATCGCGCACCATTTCGTGATGCCACTGACTGTCATTGCGGGTGTTGGAGCCGCCGAAGCTCGGCGGGTGGCGGTGACAAGCTGCCCGTCAGCAGAGATCCGCGTTCGCAGGGCTCTCCCCGGGGAGGACGCCCAGCGCCGCCTCCCCACCCGCTCCTCCCGGCGCGGGGGCACCTCAGTTTTCACCCCCTTAGCAGCATCCCTGCTCCGCTCCCTTCCCGAGGTGATTCTGGAAAGTATTCCCTCGCTTGGGCTTCACGGCTGCCGCCACGGCGCGGCTCGTCAGCGCTGCCTGCTAGCGGCCACGGCGGTTTTTCAGAATATTGAACATATTTTTGGTGGAAGATGTATCCAGTAACGTGGGACTCGCCTCAAAAAACACAAGGAAAACCCACATGTTTTCTTCCTCTTGCTCTAACGTTGGGTATAACCCATAGATTTGTGAAGATAAATCCTTTAACGCCAACCAGGCAGTTTTTCATGAGTTTCTTTTTCTAATTGTTACCGTTTTCAACCCGCCGTTTGCGGCTTGCCTGCTGGATATCAGTGACACAGGGCAACGGGCAAAGAAAAGAGAATATCCAAACCCATGTAAACCGTCATGCCGCAAAATAGCAGAAGTTATTCTTAAGTCAAAACGGGTTAAATATTAAACAAACTTCTCTAGAGAGAGGGGAGCACATACATCCTTGTCCAGAATATTAACACGCCGGTCAGAAATCCGTAAGGAAAAAAGTACCCTGAAAAGGGAGAAGGGGCGTTGGGAGGAGAAAGGTAAGAACTGACAGATAAAATTCAGTACCGGCAAGCAGGGCCGACCTCCCCAAAGACTTTCCATATCCCGGTTACTGCCTACCGTATTAAGACTGCCTTTCTCATCACTTAATGCTGATTTTCATCACTTTGCTTAAAATATTGATAATCAATTAGGGCTACGTCTGTTTTGCCACAGAATCTGTGTCACAGTCTATCAGACTGTCAGGGCCAATTCAATCCTCATTCAAAGTTAATTTTTTCTTCATAAATCTGCCTTTGGAGGAGTCATTAGGCGCAGAACATAGCCCGAGGTGCAATCACCTATTCTCTTTCATTAGCGGCAGGCAGGGAAGGTGAGGGAGATTATTAGAACTTTGGAATGATCACAAAGCAGCGTGCTGCCTGTCAGATCCCCCCAACATTTAATTCATCTCGCCAACTCGCCGGCGCGCGCTGCCAACAGTTTTAAATGGACATTATTCATGAACATCTGTGACATGCTGAATATTCTGAAGCAGGAATGATGAAAAAGCGGTGCCCCCCTTTGACTTGAAAATTAATTCTATGGTCAAAACAATTAGGAATAGAACAAACATGTTTTGTGATGTTATTTTTAGTCCTCCAAGATATTCCACTTTAAAAAGCTATTATTTCAGAAATATAGGTATTTAAACACAAACGTGCGCACTCTAGACGGGCTAGCACAGTATTTTATGGTACTGAAGAATGATGTGCATTTCCCTTACTATGGAAAAACAAGTTGTCGCTTTTCTTTTTTTAAGCAATTACAGAATTAGCTCGCTTCACTATCTGGTTTGTTGATATGTTCCTAAAATGTAGCCAAATGAGATGACACGTTGGATTTTAAGACGATGCCATATTAAATTACAGCACGCTTTACTCATGGTGGACAATCAGCTGCAGTGATTGCCAAAATCAAATCTATTTATTGCTTCTTCTCTTGTTAAAACGAGCATGCTATGGCCATTATAGCATTTTTAAGGTAAGAACGGCAGAAGTGCTGGTACAAGAGACTGGCATCCGCAGAAATGAAACAAAAACCCTACAGCCTCTGTGCAGTATCCCCTAATACATGCAAGGGTTTTAAGATGTAGATACTTTAAGGAAAAGTAATTTACATCTAGTGAAATAACATCAAGTAGTTCCTTGAATTTCATTACGAAAGTCAAAAGAATAGTAATTTACATTTTTTTCTGGTATTACTGTGAAAATGGTGTTATCACTAGCAAACTTCTCACAGCCCCCATCATTCTCCTCCCCAAATATTCTTGTTTTCAGACTACAAAATTAAGAGCCCGATCCTTAGTGAATTCAAGCTGGCACAATTCCACTGACTTCAATAGAGCTAAGCAAATTTACTCCAGCTGAGGATCTGGCACTAAATATTTATTATAATAATAATAAAGAAGACTTAATAAGCAGATCTTGGCTAGGTACATTCATCTGTTATTTAATATCTTTCTTTCTCTCACACTGTTTTTCCCACACACACGTCTGATAAAAAATTCAGCTGAAATATGTTTTAACACTAAGGATTAATTGGCTTAAATTGCTTCTGTGGCTCCTGACTCATTGCAGTGGATGCTATTAAATATTGCAAAGATTTGTTTCCAACTCAGCCAAGGCTGTACATTACCAACTTGGACATCTTGATGTCAACTAATGTTTCACCTAAGACCCACACCCCCCAAACCGCAGCTGAGCTCAGGAAAATAGCATAATTGGATGCAATCCTTGTCTTATCTGATATTTAGTCTTGGAGAGAAAATTATTTCTTAGAATAATTCAATAATTTCAATGGAAATGTTTAAATGGCACCTTCTGTCTGAGTTACTTTCTTTTGGGGGAAGGGGGTGGAAGAGGAAGGAAGAGCTCGGGAAAGAAGACATGGAGATGAGCTATGTATCATGTAAAAAGTGAATAAAGTGTATTACATCAACATCTTCTCGGATCACAAAGCAAATATAATGTCAATGTTGCCAAACGAGTAGCGTAACTGATGAATCCCCGCATGCCACCACCGATTCGCCCTCGCATGTAGAATGGATGCGAGGAGACGGTTTGGAGGCGTCGCGGCGGGGCACGTCGGATAGCAGAGCGCAGGGATGCTGCTGGCGGCGGGATGGAGATTGACGGTGGTGAGCACCGAGAGATGGGGACAGCCACGAGGAGAGGACCTCAGGGCTGCTCCCAGCAGCTGACTTTCATTTCCCCTTCTCCCTTCCTCCTCCCTTTTTAAAAATCTTACTTTCTTTTGGAAACCGCGGTGGGAAACTGGCTGAACGCACAGGGAATTTTAGCACCACGCTGATGATTTGGTTTGATGCTTGTCATGCAAAATTCAATGAGGAGGCCACGATATCAAAACAGGTTTGCATTTTAAGTTACAGTCTCCTAAATTCAATTGCAGCTATAAAATGGAATATAAAGGAGCTGTCTTGAAAAGAAAAGAAACGAACATGTGGTGTTACATTATGTACTCGTGTGAAAATATGAAGAAATTTATTACACGTATTACCAAATAAATTAATACCTGTTATTTGGTTAAGAACTTTGAAAACCATACGTGAAAATCCTGAAGAACGCTCTTATTCTTGTTGGTAAGAGGGTGGTTCTTTATGGAAATTTATGGAAATTGGTGAGCTTGCTACCTCACAAAAAAACAATAATGAAAAAAGATAATCACTTATTTAAAAAAAAAAATCTAGGGGGGAGATGAAAATCTTAATTATAAAAGTGTTTTTTCCTATAATAAAACTCAAGCCAAATGAGTCAGAAACAAAAAAGCCATAACATTAATTAAAAATGGTTGTGGAACTTACGTATACAAAGCTGCTACCTCCAAACCCTGTCACCGACAGACTGGTTCTTTTAACACTTGGGTAGATCCTATGTCACTTTTGAATGGTCTGATTTAAAAATAAACTTTGAGATTCCTCTAAAACTAATTAGAAATAACAAAAGGTAGGCAAGACTGCAAAACATAGATCTGAAACTCCATCGGTAAGATATCGGAGATGCCTACAGTCTTGATGCAACAAATGCTTTTACATAAACATTTTTCACACAAATTATGGAAGATTAATTTAGGTTGTTGGTTTTTTCCTCTCGCTGACTTCAGTGCTACCAGGAACCAGCCCTTTCCTTTGAGGATATAAAGTTTAATTCATTCAAAATTGTAATAAATGCGCATCTCCTCACGAGCTGAGAGGGTGATGTGAAAACCAATTAGAACCAAAAGCCAACACACACTACTCTCTCAGTTCCACAGCCTAAACCCAAGAATTACTCGTTGCTTTCCAAACACGCTACCTTAGCCCTGCACCCTGCAGAAGCTAGATGGTCATGAGGACAATTTCACAGGAACAAATGAGACCTCGGTAAGATCATCCCGCGTGAAGCCCGTTGCACAGCACATCTCAGGCAAGCGCTCCAGCTCCACGGTCGGTGCCCCATCCTACGTCCCACCCTCCCAAGGAGCGCTCATTCCTGATGGAACATGCCAGCCACTCAGGTCCAATTACCTACTCCGTCTGCATGAGAAATTAGCTTTATGTTGTACTAACCTCATACCTTTACAAGAAAAGTGTAACTGCTACTCCATATAATTTCACAAATAGATTGTTACTTTGAAAAAAATACTTGCTTGTTTGAAATATAATCACGAATAAAAATATCTACATAATTCTGCAAAAAACTTGGCAATGAGTTTCAAATACAATTGTCATTTTAGTCTGTATATTGAGAATGACAGTCGGCTTTTCTTTCCGGGGTTTATAGCAGAATTCAGCCTGACAGCTTGTCAGCAAACTTGAAAAATTCAGTCACAAAACTTAGATTCAAAATGAGCCCTTCTTTCATCTGCCAATTTTAAAATGTCAGGAATCACCACGTTAAGTGAAAATCAAGTAGATGACAACTAATCTGGCTATCGAAAGGAAGCAATAAACCATGAAGTATTTATAAGTGATTACGAGGAACAACGCTGAGAAAAGCCAAACCAACCCAGAGCACCTTGTAAGGGCTCTGAGAATTTCCATCTCATGCTTTCGAACCAAATACAAACATAATGAATAAAACTGCGTAAGGAGCTGCCCTTAGCAATGCTGTCAGCAGAGACGCATCTATACAACAGTGGTAAAAAGTCTTTCTGGCTGGGCAGTTTCACATCAGGACTCACAGTAGCTTTTGAAAATAAACCTTCACAATATGTGAGTTTAATTTCCCTAATTTACTTCTGGGCACTGGCTCACGGCTACTGCTTAATGACCAATACTCTTTTCCACTAAGAACAATCTTTGGCCGCTCATCTACACTGGAAACCACCAATAGACATGGTAAGATCTGCTGTACCACATAGTCCAACTAACAACACATGGCAAAGATAATTATCCAGAGTAATTTCCCTGGTCTTACTGGTGCACGGTCCAGGTATGAGCTGCAGCCAAATGGGTCATATTGGGAAAAACCATTCCCAGTTGACCCCAGCTAAGGCAGCCAGGGGAGCTCTCTATGGCATATAAAACCATTCCACATGCGACCCCAAACAGGTGATGGAAACAACACCTGTTCATTAGAAAATGCTTTTGGATACTTCCTGGATGAAAAATGGGCAAGCTTTATACCTCCTCTGTGTCTTTCTCAACAGAGCCACTGACTAACAGAATAAGACTTTTGGGTTTCCTATTAAAGAACAAAAGTACTAATACCTAAAAGACAATACTTGTATCTATCTCAAAGACAACAGCCGATAATGTACAAATCTACAATTTTCTCCACTGCACAAAGATCTAAACTTTAGGATACCTTGTAAGATTATTTACATCACTATTTATCAATTATACAGCATCTTTGCTGAAGGCACAGGCAAAAGGACGTTGCTAAAGCTCGCCTAATTTAAATTGCAGTTAACAATGTTGGAGCCCCAAAGCTTACTCAAATTTCCACCTTCAGAAATAAAATCCTGTAAGCAAAGATACAGCTAGAAAGGCTAACGAAGACACAGTAAGGAGTTGCTGCTTAACCACGTCTGTTGAAAAACATATCCATTTCTCTCCTCACTCTTTTATTCGCAATGAAGTTCCATTTAAGGAAGAAGTAATAGTTATTAACTGTAGTTTAATCCTAGTTATTAATGGATAGCACTGTAGAAGATTATGCATTTTTTAATGCCAGGCATCGCCACACATCGCACCTCCTTGTCCCGCTTCCCGTCGCTTCCCCGCAGCTCCTGCCCCGCCGCGCCTGGCTCCCGCTGGGCTGAACTGTCCCCCGGGAAGGCCTGACATCTGCCCCGGGGTCACCAGGGGTGCAGAGCTTTTAAGAGACGTTTGGACAATGCTCCAGGAAACTGCCTTGTTGATCTCAATCTGTCACGCACCCCATGACGACAATGCTGGTCCCAGGACATCGTGGGCTACTGGGAAGCGATGGAGCGTTGCCCGTTACTGTACGAGCTGCCTTGCTGGGATGTTGAGGGACTCCACTGCATGAACAGCAGTGCTGCGCAAAATAGCCCCCCATACCCTCAGTCTTAGGCTCTCAAACGTAGGACACGTGATTTAAAACTGCCTGAAGGTGGTACTTACCTCGTCCCTGGTATTTCTGCGATCACTGTCACAGACTGGAATGAAAATCTCCTCTTCGGTGCAGGGTCGGGACGGTGCAGAACGTGCATCCCACCCGTCTCAGTTACACATTTGTCTTGGCTTTGGAGTGACTGAGGGGTGAAGACATTATCACCTGTGTTTGTGAGAGCTGAACACGATGACCAAAATTACCAGCTCAAGTGGTGGGTCTGGATTTTCAAAGCACAGTGTTTTAGAAGAGCAAAACTTCCCCGTGCTCATAAACCAGCCATGGGGCACTCTTCCCCTTGAAAACTGCCACCACCATTTCTCTGCACGACTCCTCCAGCTTGGCCACCTGGTCACCATTGGAGATGGGGATGCGTTTGCCTTGGGCGACCCAAGTTTCACTTGCAAGTATAGTTTTACTGTACTTCTGATTGTAAATGATGGAAAATTGAGTAAAAATTCTGAGTTCCTGAAACACTGTAGACCTGTCTGAAGCCCATTTAAATATGGAAACTCAAAACTAAGTCTTCACAGAAATTGTATATATTTTTAAAAGGATTAAAATTACTTTTTAAATTTGTTATTTCAACCAGCTAGATAGAAACAATGCCCCAAATGATGAAGATAATGCTTTGTTTAACAGATTCTGGAGCTACAAGATTATTCCAAAAACCGAAGGCTGGAATAAACAAAGATTATTCCTTCTACATGGAGAACAGGCAGTCTGGCTTCTTTGACTGTGTCTGAACCCTTGCTCCATCAGAGCGCCTAAACTGAAGAATATTAGCAGCCCCTTCGACTTCACAGAGACTATTCAACCATGCTTAAAACTTGGTCATATTCTCAAATGCTTTGAATAACGGGAAAGGTGTTAGAGAAGAACATCATCTGTAGCAAAAAAGAGGGAGCACAAGTTTCTTGTGATGAAAGTTCTACATGAAAAAGGGATATAGTACATCTAGACAGCATTGTATAACAAATGATTTGCACCAAACATGGCCATATCAAATTGAATTAACTTCTAAGCACAAAATTACAATTATAATTACAGTTACAAAAGTACAATACAATGCAAACTTAATCAAGAATGGAGTACGATTAATATACAAATAATGGTGCAAGAACCAGGAAGCATTTTAGAGGATTTTTGAAGCAAGAAGGAACTTTGTTCACCCTATTCATGATAATCTTCCACTTTTACCATGATGTTAATGGAAAAGTCTTTGTGAAGCAATGGAAAACAAAAAGGATCAAAAATGATTTTTTAAAAATTAAAAAAAAAATAAAAATCTACTCTAAGTCCATAAACACCAAGACATCGTTAAAGAAAAACCTGTTCTCAAGTATTACCATAAACAGTGTTAATATGAAAGATTCACAAAGACACCGAATGGGGCATTGGAAAATCAGGAAACGATGAGGTGGAAAACTTCTGGGTGCAGGCACAGAAAACTCGCAGGATTTACTGTGCATTAACTGCAGAATCATAAGACAGGCATCCAAAAGAACTTGACATCTGGCACCAAAAGGGGGAGTGTGTGTCAAGGAAAGATTTGTGGGAAAGACTTATTGCCGATGCCAACACACACTCAATTACACTTCTGATAGCCTTGAAAGCAGGGCGCGCAAAGCCCAGCCAAGCGCGGGGTTCTGCATTAGAGCACGGAACTCATTCTGATGGAAGAAAATTATGGGAAACTATACATTCTCGGCTTGTATCGTTAACTACTATAATCATTTACTGTACACAGCATTATTAAATATTCCCCCAGGATAAAAGGGGTAAATATATTGCTTAAATATTCAGTGGCTGACTGTAAAATTTCATTCCAGATTAACCGATGAAGATGAAGAAATGCTGCTGAAAACAAACAATTTATCTTCACTACACACAGTAGATCGCTCTTGGAATAATGCCAGAGGCTATGTGGGTTTGAATTCAATAGCTGCATTAAAAGAAAACTACACCCCTACTACACACCGCGCTGAACACCGCTGAATAAACAGTTTGCTGCAGCACTGCTTAAATAATTCAAAAAGGAATTTTGGGTATCAAATATTTTTTTGGAAGTATTGTATCTCTTAATGTATTTCAAATAAATGCTGTTTTTTAAAACTTGTATTAAAATCCATGAGAGTAAGTGGGAAAACAGAAAAGTCAAAGACTCAAACCCCAACAAAGGACTGATTTCTAAGAGAGGATTTAAGAAAGATTTGTCATCAGTGAGAAAGTCACCTCCAAGGGCACGTATCTTATAATATACACATGCATTTACACTTACTCATCTGCAACCTTGAGAGATTCCAACTGGCTCTCGTAAGTCTGGACAGCATAATTTTAGTTCAGACATATGTGCATCTATATATTTGTATAGAGCTATAACAAAGTAATAAATAAGCAGCCTTATTCAACATCAGAAACGCCATAAACTTTCTCCAATTAGATTGCATTTCCAGCCAGCTTTAACTTACGATTGGAGTGCCCTGCAAAGTTGGCTTTTGCAGTTTACTTTAAGAGTGTATTTCTCCCATTCTTGGAAAATGTAAATAATTTGAAATATTAAAACCTCACTAAAAGTTTCATGGCATATTACTACAACGCTGAGGAGAGGGAATGCATATTAAAGATCTTACTGAATCGTCAGCAGTGCATCTCTGCTGAGGCCCGTCATCCATCATCTGTCGAGAAGAATACTTTTCTGAACTTATATGTGCACCTACATGACGTCTGTATATCCTTTGTATAAAATCGGTTCTTTCAAATAAAAATCTAATGATGGCATTAATTCATACTCTTTAATTGGATTCCTCAGGAGCCTTATCATGGCTTCCAGGAGAACAGAGAAATCGCTCTGGTAAAACTTAGGTGACCTGTGAAATCTGGTGGGACTAAGACTATGCCCACACTGGCAGACGCTGCAGCACAGCAGGTGAATCGGTGAGCGCAGAGGCGGGTGCCGCGGAGCCCGTGCCCACCGCGGGCAGAGCTCAGGGCTGTCACTGCAGACAGGCAGGGCAGGACTAGTCTATGTGAACCACACACCCAGAGCGGCCGGGGTGCAGGGAGCACCCCTTCCGAATGAGCACCCCTTGAAAGGAGCTCAGTCCGTGCGCTTCAGGGCTGTAACTGAACTCAACTAAGTAGGGATGGTTGGAAGAACCACTTCAAAAGCATCCTCCTGGTTCACAGGACAATGGTAATGAACACTGCACACCCGCACAGGGAATCATAGAATCATGGAATCACTAAGGTTGGAAAAGACCTCTAAGATCATCGAGTCCAACCATCAACCCAACCCCCCCATGGCCACTAAACCATGTCCCCAAGCGCCTCATCTCCACGTCTTTTAAATCTCTCCAGGGATGGGGACTCCACCACTGCCCTGGGCAGCCTGGGCCAAGGCCTCAACACTCTTGCAGGAAAGACTTTTTTCCTAACGTCCAATCTAAACCGCCCTTGGCGCAACTTGAGGCCATAAGACGCTTTTCTGCTCCGTGTCTTATATTGGACAGCTCAGGATGTAACCTACAGAGTAAAGCTGAAACTCAGAGAAGGTGGCAGAAGTCATAGGAAGGAGCATTTACTCATGAAACAGTGCTACAGAAAATCACAGTGAGGTAACGGCTCTGAGGACTGAAAAGTGCACGTTCAGATCTGAACACTTAGACATCTCCAGCAACCAGCCACTGAAATCTGAAGAACCTTAATTGCCAGAACCTTTCTCAAAAACACTTCAGTGACAAATTTATTTAGAAGTAACAGCTCAATTGCCTACTACAGACTTCTTGTCTTCCTGTACGCACCGTCCAGCCAGAGCCCCAGCTGCTGGATATTAAGCAGCAGCATACAACCTAATTTCTTTCCCAGGACAAAAAAAAAAAAAAAAAAAGTTTACCTAGGAAGGGATATAAACAAGGTGTTTAAGGAAGGAATATGTCTCACAAGCATCCCTCAGCCAGAAACAAATCCAAGTACCTAACACGATCTCATCCAAACTCACTTCTTTTCTGGTCTGGGTTTGTGAAGCAAAGACATCCTTCAGACCTGGATTTTCCTTACCTTTGCAGGGATGATTTGCACTAGAAGACATTTACTATGGACATTTAGAAAGATTAAAGTTCAGATATATAATTAAGCACAATTAAAACAGAAGTATTTTCTTTTCTCCCAGCAATCACTGGTATTCTAGACTCTTTCTGTAAGCACAGAGTTGCCCTGAAGTCAAGGCAGCACGACACCAAGTCTTTATGTTGAGCACCCTGAACAGAGATGCCCGGGTGCAGCAGCCTCCAGGGCAGGATTGGTGCCGGTCCCTGCAGGGATTGTCAGGGCACTCATCACCGCCGCGTTTGCTCTTTTGTACCTTCTGCAACGAGGTGACCAAGTCACCAACGGTAGCGTCAAACAAACTACAGCACTCCTTAAATAACGTGTACGACAGGTCAGTCTCGCGTCCCGTAACGCTTTTAGGGAGAGCCTCCCATTGCAAGAATGGGAGGAAAGTTGGGTTTTTTGGTCTGGAACCCTCAAAGCGCATGACAGGTCTCCTCATGGCAGAGATCTGAATTTTATGACACCACCTGAGGATTTACACAGGGTCTGCATGACCTGGCAGAGCGCGTGATCTGTCAGTGGACGTTTTCTGAACAATTCAGGACTACTAAATACTTTCACAGAATATGGAAGAACATGAAGAATACATCCTACTCTTATCTCTTGCTTTTAGCACCTCTTCTCTTGATAAGAGGATGGTAAATAATATTCACATGAGATAAAGAAGACCGGAACCCTTACAGAAGTATTCCTGAGCCTGATACGGCATGGTGCAGAGTGCAGAAAGTAAGTTTCTTGTGCTTCTCACCATATACACATCATATATTGTATTCACTGTTCAGGACTATGCTCCAGTACTATGTAATATTTCTCTTTTAGATTACGTCTACCTATACACATTTGTAAAAAATCACAGCTTTTTTTCAGGCTAACTTTCATCATGACTTCTTTCGAGATAACATCATTCTAAGATTATTTTTAAAATTTCGTACATACGTTGCAACCAGGGTAATAACTCTCTCTGAATAATACATTTAACTGCTTTAATCACTATTTTCTTACTATTGTTCTTTGAACAACCCAAGATCAATAACAACCAGGCTCGACTAGTTTTGAGCCTAGATGATAAAAATAGGTAATAAACCGCTCGCGGTTGGAGGGGATGAGCTGTGCCCAGGCCAGCTCAAGGTCCAGGTAAACATCTCGCCCCTGTCCCGGAGCCCTGCTCCGGCGTGCCTCCTCCTCCTCGCACAGGTCCTCCCGCCCGGCTCCCAGCGGCGGGCCATTGCACCCTATCGATCTTCTTTAAATCTCCAGGAATAATAAATTTCAAGACAACACAGCGCAAGCTGACTAAAGCTCTTTAATTACATCCCTGCTGAAAGGAAATCATTGATCAACGGCGTTGTGGGAGAATCAGCTGCCCCCAAACCAGATCAAAGCCCATGAAAGGGCTGAGTAGCTGCCCCATTTGGGACCCTTCCCCGATTAGTGCCCATGGACAAGCAACAGAAACTCTGCTAACACATGCTGCTTACCAGGGTTTGAAGCTCTCCCTGGCAGGTGTCATGCTCTAAGCATGGTTTTTGATTACTCTAATTAAATATAATATTATCAACAGATCTTCATATTGATCCCTAAACCCCCCTTCTAAATAGAAAATTAAAAGCTCCGAGGGAGGAACTTAGAGGCTAACAGGTAGGTTTAATGGTTTTAATCTTACACCAGCTTTCTTTTCGTTACGTTTCCAAAAAGTACTATTGATTTCTTACTACAGCAAACACAGAATTTTAATATTGTCCTTCATGGGGGTAACGTTAGCTGCTCTGTTACCAGCTAAATTAAAAAAAAAAAAAAAAATCATGAACAGCAGCACACATCCACTTTTTTAACCAAGTCTAACAAAAATATCTAACAAGCTTAAATGAAAAGTGAAGTTGGGTTTTGATTTCAGACCTACTTTAATAAGAACAAACTTATCATATAAGTGTAAGAAAATATTTATCTTGATATAAAGTTTCTTTTCATCAGCTAGTGACTAAAAATGTTCACATATTAATATCTGCATATAGCATATTCTCTCATCTACACATTTCATGTGCATGATAAAGAAAAATGAGAAAATACTCGTGATATTATAATAAAAAGGAGAAGTATTTTTAATTTTTTTTTTTTTTTTTTTATTTTACAGTGCAATGTGGATGTTTCCTATTACCAGGATCAATTACACATGAATCAAATAATAAGTGACTATATAATCCCCCAACTTTGTCCTTTAAAAACTCATTTAGCGTTATTATTTCTCTCTGGCAGGAGTCGGCAGCGCGCTAATAGGCACGGGCTGCCTCCACGCCACGTCTCTCCCCATTCATTTCCTATTCCCTCAGGTGGTTCTCCCTGCTAATGCCCAAATGGCATCAACCTGTTGTTTAGCACATCCATGAAAAGGCGAGCCTGCTGGCTAATTTACCAAGGGATTAAAGCCCTGAAACCGCTTCAATCTGTTACTGTGTCTCAGTGTAAAAGCCCTGCCCCGACAGGCGGGCTCCCAGGCCAAAGGGAAAGAAAAGAAGAAAAAAAAAATTCTCATTTTAAGGAAGAAAATTTCAAAGTGGGAGATACTTAAAGTAATGCCTGCACATGCCAAATACATCAGGTGTGCAGTTGCACACGTTTGCAGCCTGAAAGCTAAAAACAAAATGGGAAATACCAAGTCTTGTGACCGTGCTAAGGGGATTTTGGTGTTTAAATAGTGTAGTCGTTAACAAAATCTGGCGCTTTGATAATGTAAACCATGTTACGTTGACTGCAGTGGATATTAAAAGTTCTGCACAACTCCAGTTATTTCACCTAATTTTTTTAAACATTTTGTGTTCACCTGTGAACACCTTGGCCTGATTTCCACGCTGGTGTCCTGCGGGGACGAAGGCAGCGGCTGCACCGCTACTCCTCTGGCGACAGCCGCTAAAGCCCCGTTCCCGACGGACGTTACGATTGTAAACTGCGATACTGGACACCCAGAGGATTGTTAAACTAACAAAACTAATAGTATTTGTCAATCTTTGTGGGAGCAGGGCTGGCGGCTGTCCGTACGTCTCTCAGGTTGCACCTCGACTTTCTGGTGGTGCACCTAAGTAACATCTGAGGTCAGGATCCAGCCCACACCGACTCAAAAGTCTTTTCCACTTTCTTCTTCTACCCTCACAAGTTTAATAAACAACAAAGCCATCATTTCATCATTTTTTAACACTTTAAAAAGCGAGTGCAGTGATTCATAACTATTTCGTAATTAAAATTTTATGGCAAATAGATACAGCCATCAGTCATCCAGTCCGCTACGTCCAAAAAAAGTGAGATTTCAATTTATAAGCCCATGCAGCATTGTATGAGCTACACTGTATAAAAACACATTTCCAGGGAGTTATTGAACTGGGGAGAGCAAAAGTTGTTTTTGTTTTTTAAAATCAAATACAGTGTAGATTATGAATTTGTTTGCACATCACAGCAGCTCCATACAGTGACTGATGTTTAAAAAGAGAAAGAAATATTATCCTCTTTCTCTTTCCAGTGCTATACTACTAATGTTAGGTAGTATCCCTGGTACTTCCTAATGCCAAGAATACAGATTTTCTGGAATTACAAAATGTCAGGGAAAAAAAAATGCGCGTCAGTGCCAGGGGTTTCACAGACAATGACAGCCTGTAAATTGGTGTTTGTAAGATATGAATATTCAGAAATATTTAACATAAGAGCATGATACTCTGGGTCCCATTTCAGTAAATTTTATTATAGCGACAACACGGAATTCTCTGACTGGCAATGAAAATAGTGAAATCGGTGGTCTACTATATACACACACATTGACGGATTTCCAAAATTTGTACTGAGCATCCTGGTTCTCATGAGCCGTAGAACCCATCATTGATACAGACTTAAAAAGAAATACTGTTCAAAACATGAATCAGGACGATCTTACCCATTTAATAGACACAGCCAGCTCATTTTAGTTAGAATGTACGTAAGTGTTTGCAAATCAGTTTTACAAGCACACGTTTTCATCACTTTGTGGGATCTGTAAAACCTACTCTTTTGTAGTATAATCTTTCTGTGGTTTCTTTTTCTGACTTTATTTAATAGGACATTATTTGTTTAGAAATACAATAAACCCAAGTATTTTAAATAACTGAATGTTTATCGTACATGCTCTTAAAAGGACTTTTTTCTTAATCTCATAAATATTCTACATCACCTGGGAAATAGCCTTCTGGTGGAACATACCCAGCTATTAAACTGGTTTTGTTCTACAAAATGTTCTGGTTTGAGATGCAGTGCATGCTACATGGCTTTCCAGGAAATATCTATTTTTAAGATAAAAGCTGACATCACATTCCACATGTTTCTGCACGTACCCTAGTGCCAGATGATAGTAATTCTCTGTAAGAATATTTAGGGATGCCCAAAACTCTTTGCAACTATAATACTGGCTGTCAACATTTGAGATTATTATCCACTTCTAAGATGAAAAAATGTCTTGTGACTTGCATGGAAAGGCTGGCATAAGTCTTCCAGTGAAAATTTCTACTTGGAAAAAGAATTGGTTTGTATTTTAACAATAAAAAAAAAAAAAGGGAAAAAAGCTAAACATTAGACTTGCTGCTTCAACAAACTATTATTACATGCTTCACCAGTCCATTAAAGAAAGTAATTTAATCAGTTTGTATTTTCTCAGTAAAATCTCATTCAGAGAAATTTTATTGCCAGCTATCTAAATAGTAAATACTTATTATGCTCTCAAAATGAGTTTTTGCTTGCCAAGGGCAAACCCATTGCTGTTATTGTAGTGCTCTGTCAGAGAAACAAGAAGTTAAAAAGGTTATAAAGATACCATTAACGTCATGGGACTGTCTTGTCAGGACTCAAAAGTGCTTAGTAATTGAGGGTTTTATTCAAAGTGTATTAGCACCCATACAAACGGCACAGCTAATATGATGCTTTAGGCTTTATTTTGTGCAGTCCTGCATAATCACCTACAAACAGCTGAATACTGTATATTTATCTGCTGAAGAGCACAGCACATTTTATCATCTGTTTCTAGGCCGAGCCTTTGAATAAAATGTCAATAACATACTGCTTAAAGGCACAGACGAGGTGCAGCCAGCCAGGGCCACCAAGCAAGCTCTAATGACAACTAATTGGTGCCGGCAACGCGTCCTCTGCGCAGAAACGGCACAGGAGAAGGGCACGCGTGGCGGCTTCATTCAGAAAAGTCCACTTCTTGCCACTAAAAATGCTGAGAAGTCCATGACGGAGTCTTCCCTTCATGTCTTCTTGCCTTGAGTTGACAGCAACGGAATCACAATTTCATCTTGCTCAAAAAGGCTCACCATTATAAAATCATTAACATTTTTCAGAGAAGACTCTCCAAGGGCTTAAGATCAACAGCATAAAATGCTGAAAACCTTTAAGACAATACTCTGATTAAATTGTTGCACTGGGTATTTTAACAACGTGAAGGGATACATGATGGCTTAAACAAAGAAGCCTGCCCAGAAATCTTAAATAATAAATTACACTGCAGCCATAGAGAAGAGCAACGGAAAGGGAACTGAAGGCAGGACCTGACATAAAAGCACACAACTTGATTGTTCACATTAGCTGTGTTTTGAAACACTTTTTTTCTTGCTAGGGTAATCAATACAAGTGATATGGCAAAGGACACAAGTTTTCATTACTCTTGCCTTTTATTAAAGACATCATTCTGCCCTTTCCCGTGTATCACAGTGCAATTCTTTAATAAGCTTGTGGCAACGTGGCTGAAACAATTGTCTGCAAATTTAATTTAACATGAACTTTCCTTGCTTTTGCATATTGATTCGCATTTGGAAGAGTGTTAAATGAACATGTAGCTTTTTCTTTAAAAATAGAAGGCTAGAGAAATACATGTGTGTCTGTACACACACACACATGGTTTACATCTGCCAATACACTGTTCAAGTAAATAATAAACACTGTCTCTACCATTTTATCATGAAGCTGTAACTGTTCTTAAAAAGCATGCAGGGCAATGCTTTAACTCACATCTCAGCCTCCCTCTCCCTTTGACGCTCTTTGGTTTAGGATCAAAAGGAGATTCCTGGTGCTTGTTCAGGTCTCCCTACACAGCTCAACGCCAGACAAGGAATTAGGAGTTTTAAATGCTACAGGCAAATATAGCTCTAGGCAGCTAGTGTAAGTTTATTCATCACGTGTTTGGGAGATTTTTTTTTTTAATAAACTCTCTGAATGCACTCTTCAATGGTTATTACACAAAGCTCTCAGGGTAGACCATGCAGGTCCTTTTTTCAAAGGGGAAAATACTCATTTGTCTTTAGATAAAATTATTAATACATATAATATACTACTTGAAGTAGCTGAGAGACTGGAGCTGTACTCAGTCTTTGAAACAATTCTTTTGAATGAGTTAACTAGGATGCTGCCAGCGGTAAAAGTGCGTTTCATTGCCAGGACGGGCAATATCCTACCACAGACCGAACACAGCAACCCCCTACCCTGTTCTGAGTCCATTCTGGCTCCAACTCCTACTACCAGTTTGGTATGATCGGGCATATTACTGCCCAGTGTGGCATGTATGGAAGCAATGCCACTTGTCTAAAGAAAGAGACATATTATTTCTCCTGCGAAAAAAATTTTTATGCCCATTTTTTCTTTTCTCCACGCCTCTGACACATTTTTGTATTTTTCTCCAAGTACATTTGCATGCTTTTCCGTTTAAAATCAAAACCATAAATAAGTTCTGATGTCTACAGGTAGCAGCATCCAAGGAACGCAGGTAGTGTTAGCTGGGAATTGTGAAGGTCATGGAGCATGACTTCCCTCCCCCAGCCCCTAAATGAAGTCCTAGAAACAAAGAAGTGAAACATCAGATGAAGTTCCAGGTTGTACCGCAAACATCCAAATGATCCAGAAAGACCATTATCATTTAAAATAGACATACAACTTGTATGTTCTTACATCTCAGAAAACAAAATAAATTGTCTTGGTGAGAACAGAAAACAATTTTGTCTCCAAAGACTACATTTTCATAGTGTCATATTTTCAAAAACAACGGTTTCTCAAAATACTGAGAAAGCATGGACTGTTGAAGATCGGTTTTCCAAGAAATGAAGGGAATACTTGATCTACCCTTTTGTACGGAGCCCATATTAATTACATTTTAAAAGAGCAAATTAAAAAAAAAATTATTTTAGCTATCTAAAATGGAAAAAACCTCTCGAAATAATAGTATTTATAGCATTTTGACAGATAAAGCCATCTTATTATTACAGAAGTTTACCTTCAAGTCTGCTTTTCAAGAGCATTCTTGTAGGCAGAAAATATTGTCATATAAAATCCTGTCAAAATAACCAAAGTAACCAAACCCCACCCCCTTTTTTTAAATACAGGTATTACAATTTCATAAAACAAAGAAGTATACAAAAGAAAAACAATAATGCCTATTTCTATAGAAATTCTTACTCCTAAGTATGAGAATTTTTCTAAAGTCACAGAAAAGTTCCTATCAAATGACAGGCGGGCATCCTTATGAAAAGCCTTACACAACTGCACCACTGCGGGGGGAAACCTTTGCAAAACATCCACTACTATATTTTAAGATTTATTCCATCAACACCTCATAATCATCTCTAAATCTAATGGGACACGAATGCATTTCATCACAGATGAAAATCTTCAGCGACTGCTAAAATGAAAATCAAAAAATTATTACAATCTAGTAGTTTGGCTTGCAGGATGCATTAATCAGAAATCATAATAAATCCACATGCTTCTTCAGACAGCACATTAGTCAAACAGTTTTGTATGATAACGACATTGACTAATGGGCTCAGAGTTAGAAGGGTCAATCATAAACTCATCAAATGCTTCATTTAATTTCTTAATTTGGACAAACACAATTTGTTTATGGGAAAGATATCAGGTGTTCTTGAATGAATAATGGCTATGAAACCAAACTCCATTAATCAGCTGCTGATTACAAATGACTCAGAGATTGTTTGTTCTAATTTCATTCAATTGGGTCAACAAAGAAAACATGAGCAAACAAAACCACTTGGAGAAAATGGCGCACTTAGTTCTCCGTATTTAATAAAGTTGTGATAAATATTCTTTCAATAACTGGAAACCAAGAATTTTATTACCCACATTAAATACTATTCTTGGTTCAAGTGAAAAAATTAATATATGATTTACAAGATCATGTAGGCACAAAACAAGACCTTCAGGTGCTGGACAACTGTACTCGGAATTCA
The DNA here is from genome assembly GCA_013400755.1 of Pelecanoides urinatrix. Taxonomy (NCBI): domain Eukaryota; kingdom Metazoa; phylum Chordata; class Aves; order Procellariiformes; family Procellariidae; genus Pelecanoides; species Pelecanoides urinatrix. Next base: position 117,285 of record VZTQ01012774.1, on the reverse strand, counting down.
GAGCAACGTGCTTGTATTTCAGGTTTTCCTGAAAGTATGACTGTGAAAAGCACAAAAATGGCAGGTTTTGATTTCCACTCGCTGTGAAATATTTCAAGAAAACGATGCAATTTAACATCTTCAACAAGTAGGCAAGGGAGCTCAGCAGAACTGACGCTGAACTAAGAGGAGAAAAGGCCCGTGGACCTGCGTATACCAAGATTCACCAATTCCTGACGTCTTTTCCAGGCTTTAAGATTTTTAAACCCAGCCTGTATTTCTGCATGCCATTAATGTTCAGGAATAATTCTACACTTTGTCACTGTGCAGAGAAACAAGAGAACTTTTTCAAAGTTTCTCTGCAAGAACTGGGGCTGTATTCAGGAGGAGCTGTCACCGCCATCGTTCAAGACACCACACTTGATTGGAACTGCCCACCACGTGCCCACCGCGCACGCCACGACCAGACCTCACCTCGCTCCTCCTGCCGAGCCCCACCGGGAGCTGCTGCTCCAGCTGCCTCGTGGTCCCAAGCCGTCGCACGACCGATTCCCCAGCTCAGACCAGTCCCCGGACCCTTAGGGCTGCACTTGTGTCCCAGTTTGAACCACAGCGTGCAGACCCCTGCAAGCAGACAAACTTTCCAGCACCACTTCTAACGGTACCTGACAGCCCCCTCGGAGCGGTGCGAGAGGAGGATTTCCTCCGATGGCATCCTACAACCCAAAGACCATCTCTCGGTGGAGACGCCTTCGTGTTCCTCTGCTCCGTGCAAACCAAACAAGTTGTCTGAACCCCCTAAAACCCAGAGAAGTGCCCAGGAGGTTTAGCCGCCAGGCAGCAGGGACCAGTGATACATAAAGCTGCTTAAAGCAAGACTGGTGGATGTAAAGGCATTTCGTTTCAAATGGGATTTTGAGACAATGTGCTGCACTGTACAGCATCAACATTAACTCCATCATTCTCTTAATCATCGGGCATTTTGTGCTATAGCACCGACAAACAGAAATACTCATCTTTGATTAAAAGTCTGCCTTTTTCTATGAGTATATACTTAAATACTATAATGATAATTAATTCTGTATCTGCAGTTCAGGTACGTTTCAGATTACATAGCAATCTGTATTTCTGGACAACCCTGAAGTTCTCTCCCAGTGAAAAAATAACAGCAGATAGGGCACTAATTACTAATTACAACTTCTCATCTCAGTCTGGAGCTGAGGAAATGAGGATGACATGGTCACACATGAGACCAAGCTCTGGGACATGGGCTTCATTCCTGCTCCGTCACGGACTGCCCCTGACTGTTGGTAAGTCATTGAAACTCCCTGAAACCGTTGCTCTACTTCAAAAGGGCACTTTTGAGCTAAAATCCATTGATAGATAGGGAGTATTTATCTACTAAATTATAGGAGCAGGGCCTCCTATAATTACCTCCACACTCAAAAACTTGCAGGATGCACCATCGTGACGGCGAGAAGGAGCAAGGACATTTTATTTCTTTTCCACCTTTTTCTCCCTTCAGCAATCCGAGTGAGAGGTTCTGGCACACTTCACATCTGGAAATTAGACGGAGAGGCCCTAAACATTTAAACACGCAATTCCTGCCCACCAGCCAGAGCCAGCGCTGCCGAGCAGATCGAGCACTTTAAAGCCCTTTTCTGGGCATTCACGCTATAAAATCCAGCCAAGCGCTCTCCAGTTTCACTTGTAGAAAATCTGAACTGAAGGGTGGTAAACATCCAAAGATTTACAGGGTATACTGTCATAACATAGCTGAGGGGCACACATTCTGCCTAATGCTTTAATGACCACATACCAAAACAGGCACCTATAGAGAGAAGATGGCGCGACAGATCGGGTAAAATATGAGAAACAAATACTTTGCTATCAATATTAAGACATAACATTTCTCAAAGGGCATGCTTAAACAGAAACTAGCCGCACAACCACATATGGTTTCTGCAGCCAAAACAGCGTGTAATTAAATTACTGGTCAAAGTTGCTAAATATGAATTGATATAAAACTTAAGCTAACTGAAAAATTGTCTTTGACTTAAGATCAATAGCAGGACTGAAAGATTCATCTGCACATAATTAGCACATATATTTGCATCAAAATCATGTATACCATATGCTACAATATTACTGAAAACCCATTAGTTATAATGTAAGCCTGAGATACTTTTATATCTCAGTAGCAAAAAAAAAAAGTCTCAGATAAAAATCTAACAAAAAATAGAAATTCTAAAAGCTTTAGAATTATTTCTAAAGGCAATAAATGTTCATTAACTAATAAAGTTACTGTAAAGTCTACTTATAGGCTCTGATTTACATTATGGCAACCCTACATTAGCAACTACTCATTGGCTTTTTAAACTAGAAGAAAAATATACATTCTACAAAAACAGTTTGAAGCTTTTTTTTTAGTATCTTTAAAAACCTAAAAGAGGTTCATGAAGTGAATGGCTTTTAGATACCAAGACAATGGTATTATAAATTGCAAAAGTGAATTATTTTGTTCCAAACACATTTTATTCTCTACCCAAACTCGTTTAATTAAAATTCTGTATTTTTTCAACAATCATGAAAATGAAGTTGAATTCATTATTGAAGTAATTATTGAGTAACCAAGTGTTTACTTTGCTCACCAATGACACAAACCAGCTGCACTTCAAAATCACATACTCTGTATGGACAAGACCATTAATACGTTAAAAAAGTAATTACTTGGAGTAATGACTCTTTTTTATATAGTTGTCGCTTTACATGCAGAAAGTATTATTTTTTTTAGTACTGTAATGAGATCATGTAGCTTTGCCAACAAATTAGGAGCAAGTAATGTATGAAGAAATGTATTTAACGTCCAGCTGTATAAGCACTTGTGCATGGCTATGAAGCTCATTGGTATAGACCGTTCAGGTGAGTTCAAATACTTTCTGCATTTTTCTGAAATTCGGTCTTAAAATACCTGCAATTCTCATAAAACACACAATATAAAAATTAGCTACCATAAATTTATTCCAATATACATTTTCTTGATTTTTTTTAAAGAATTTAATTGTTATATCGCCTCTGATTGTTTGAACGTGCTCTTTCTGCCAATGTTGTCAACTAAATGGTTTTTGACACAGAAATCTGCTAAGTAGGAATCAGCAGTTGACCTAGAAACTGGATTTACTAACTCCATAATTAGATGACTTTCCTAAATTAGCTAGTTTTCAAGAATAGGATAAAATCTTCCATCTTCAAATATGTACCTACAGCAGAACGATATGCTCTGAAAACTTTTGAGAAATCACTCTAAACTGAGGATGTGCATCTGCCACAGTGATACCATCTGAGCAGAACTCAGCAGATGAAAACAAAAAAATTAAGCATTTCACCAGTCAAGAGTTGTGAACTAAACTGTGGAGTGCAGGATTATAGATGGAAGAACAAATGTTCAGATCCTTATGGAAAGGATGAGCTCACCCAGAGCCCTGAAGTCCAGAAAAGATTACCCTTTTCCGCAGCTATGGAAAGCTACACAACCTTTGACTCCCCAACGCAAGAAAGACAGAGCGTTCAGTACGTCAGACGGCAGCAGAGGGAAACCGGACCGCTCAGCCTGCTTGGATGATTTGGTAGACATTTCCCAGGTGTCATTCCAGTTTATTTACCTTTGAAAGAACTGAGGCAGGGAACAATAACAAACCTCACAGACTGGTGCAGCCTCGCTACAGATCAAAATTCCCACCAGGGTTCACGGTTTTGTAGACACTGGAAGAACCACCACCCTTCCTCTTCTTACAGCGAGATCTCTTCTTGAATCCTTCGGACATCAAATGTTTGGTTAAGAAATAACCATAAAGGTTACTTATCAAAACAGAGACCGTGACCATTCATCAGTTTTTTCAAACTGTAGTCTTTCATTAGTCTATACATTATGCAAATCATATTCTTGAAAATTAAATCTTCTGTTCATGTCTAGACTTCTGGAATACAAGGAAAAACCCAAGAACATTTTCTGTACTCAAGAACACCTGAACTATTGCGATCTTGCTAGTACAAAGCTTAAAACACTATGATGAGGTTGGGTAGAAAAATCTGTGAATGGGAAATTCAGGTACGTAAACATACTAATGAGCACACAAAATTCTTGGAAAAAAGATGAGGACTTCTTAGATTAATTTAGAGGATGAAACTGCAGTTTTATTTATAGTGATCCTGTAGAAGGAAGAGAATAAAAAGTATTCAGAAGACTTGGATTGCCTTAAACACCTGATGCCCTCTCTTCAAAATCTGGATGCAACAGAAATCAAGGTTCTTGGCTGCCTATGACAGGCTGGATTTAAGATGTTGTTAATAAACACTTCCAAGAAATAATTTGGGACAATAACAACAAGATGATAACTTCTTTTTGTTGAACAATGTCCAAAGGAATTCCATGGTATCAGCTATTTTTAGGAACTCCGGGGGGGAAAAAGAAAAATTCACTGCAGATCACATTGTTGAAAACACACATTCACTGTAGAAGAGTAAAATGCCCTATGAGCTTCCTCTGGTAAGCTCTTCCTGAAGTTTCTGCTTGATCTTCTGGCAGAAAGGTACTTCTGAAGGACTTCGGTTTCACTTTGTTTTTTGGGTTAATGTAGCGACACAAAGGAAGCAAACCAGGTAATGAAATCCACAGATGGGCTTTCTTGCGTTTACCTCCAATAATGAACTGAGAGAAGCAGGGGGAATATTCAGACCTCCTACCAAAACCTCTACTAGCTGGCTCTAAGCATTTGGAAAGACAGACAAAACAAGACATTAGGCCGATGAACATAATTCAAATTTGGTACTTGGGGTACCAATAAACAGCGTGTTCAGTCTCTCTTTCAGAGCAGTGGGAGAAAATATCACCCAGGCAGATACAGCTGGATAAAAGCAATACTCAGTCATTCTAGAGCAGTCATAAACGTAGCAGTCCAAGAAACTTGATCGGTATCTCTTTGCATCCTAATTGGTATGCATGAAAGGATCACCATGCAAATTAGAAAGGCTGCAGATGGGGGGAATTCATCTCGTTGAATTAGGTTTTTGCAATTCACAAATGCAAGACACTACAGTTTCATGCATTTATTTATTTCCTATATTAACCAATGACAAAAAAACTCCTGTTCAGTACAAAACACATTTAACCAAACTGTTAGTCACTACTGCCAGCCTAAATCTTCATCAGTGCCAAACACTACACCTGTGCCTGTGGTTGCCCGTCCCTGCACCAGTCAATTCTTCATGTTATCTAGCATTTGCAAACAAACAGATAATTATCTCAGGATTTGAAAACAATTACTATTGCGGGTAGATTACGATTAAAATGCCTCATGTGTACATTTTCAGAACAATTGTCCTACCTTTTCTCCATCCACCTTCCTCTTCATTTCCCTCTCAAGTTCTCAGTCTCATTCTCAAGTTTTCTGTATCACTTGCTCACATGAGGAATACAGAGAGGCAAAACAGCAAAACCGTCTTACCAAACCTCAGCCATAATGTGAAGAGATAATATGGGAAGAGTATTAAAATGACAAAGGCATTAAGGATGAAAAAGCGTAAATGGCAATTTTGTGGGGCTACAAGCAATTAAGGCTTGGAGTTGAAGCCACAGCAGCAACGGGAATGACAGTTTCTCCTCACATTTATTTCTGAGCACATGAAAAAATTTCTGGCCCCCTCAGGACAACCTTGCAAAGTGAACTTCATGAATCCTAACCTAAAATTTCTTTTAATCTGCCTTTTTTTTTTTTTTTGTCTTTAATGTTTTGATAGCTTGTTCTCAGTAAAAGACCATCATACAAATTTAATCTTCAATAATTGCTACATGCTATTTTGTAGGCTGCAGCGTAACAAAACCTGTGCCTGAAAGCCCACTCAGAGTACGGGAGCAGGAGGCTGTCAACTAGAAATGCTTGCTGGAAGCAGCAAAAGTGACCAAGTTGCCTGCGATGGGATGGGGACATGCTATTTAAAAAAAGGAGTGATTTGATGCAGCTCTTTGCATCCCCTGCCCAGGTCCCCGTGGCTTCCCTCGTGCTGGGGTCCCGGGGGGACGCCCGGCGGCATCACCACCAGCCCCCCGCGAGCTGCTGCTTCGGGAGGATGCTCAGACATCGCGCGTGCCCGTGCCCAGCCCACGGACCCAGGTCTTGCTTCTTTGGTGGTGTTTTTCATTAGGAACAGATTCTTACTCGTTCAAATTCTCCTCAGCTTGGGGTTCAAGAAGTGCTGCACAAAACACCTTTAAAAACATTTTTAGCGCCTACATCCATGTTTGTCATAGAGAGGAAAGGTAGTTCAGCAAGACATCTCTGCTCACAGAATTGAGACTTTTATATAAATAGAAGTAAAATCCAATTATCCAAAGTGTTGATAAACACTACTCAAAACAGCTGTTTGAAATTGATAGAAATAAGAATTTTATATTAAATGAAACTGAGCATGCCCACATAGTAACTATATGAATCTCTTTTTCAAAATTCAGCAACATTTAGGCTTGTTATTGGTTCAAATTCTTACAGTTTCTGGGGAAAGCATTATTTTGAAAGCCGTTTTTTAATTTCCATGAAACAGGTAAAATATTTTATGTATCATTTCATCCTTGGTGCACATACACCAACACATGTGATCCAGCCTTCTAAAATTGTTTGCATAATTAGAAATTCAAACTAAGACCATCACGTTTTCAGTGGAAAGAACACAAATAGCAAAATCAAAAGTAAGAAAATCATAATCAAGATGAGAAATCCATAAACATTTCAAAAATTTGGCATATAAAAGTAAGCACCAATAAAACGAAATTTTTCATACTTTTGCCACCTGCCTGCCTTACTACTTTGCATAGCTAGAAAAGAGCAAAATAGAGGCCATCCTATTTAACTAAACAGTTTTTATTAAAGTAAAAGAAAAGCAAGAACCTATAAAGTAGCAAGTGATCCTATTAGTTCCACCAGACTAAAATCATACAGTCTACGTATGTGGTCCTTTCAGCCACATCTGTTATGAGCCATTTTGATACCAGAAAGTAGAGAATATTTGACTATTTATTTATAGGGCACTGAGTGCAAATTAGGATTTTTCTCCCCAATAACATGTGTTATAATGGGTAGATTTAAAAAAAATGCAGTAAGTATTATAAAACACTTGCATTTTTACAACAGCTAAGGCCAAAGTACTTGTTATATTCAATGATTTTCTCTTTAAGGAATATGTAAAATGTAATAAAGATGCATGGTACGAAGTTAAAGAGAGCAATCTGATAGTATAATTCAAAGATAATGAGTTAAATATCCAATATCCAGAATGGCTGCCAAACAGATCTGATAAATGTTAAATGCTTATGATTTGTATTCATCAATTTCTACCGCATATTGCTAATGTCATATTAGTCTCAGTTCTGAAGTTTCCTTTAAATAAACTGTAAAGAATTCTTTGCACAAAAATGCTCTATTCCTGAACATTCTTTCAGCGATAGATTGAAATGCAGATTCCAAAAATAGATCAGTCACTTATTTCAACTCTAGACCTTTGAAAATCCAGATCAATTGCCTTTTGTCATCGTCTTTATGTGGAGAGTAAGAAATTTCTGCTTATCACCATAGAAGAACTTTCAGACTACTTTGGTAAAGGCAGCCAGATTGACAGTTTGAACTGTCCACATGCTATTTCTTATCAATACATTTACATTTTGGAATATTCATCCACATTTTAATCTTTATGAGAAAGCATGGCTGCCACACAACAATTTTCGGCACAAATTAACCGCCTTTAAAGCCCTGAGGTTGTCTGTTAAGCTTATGGGTTTTAGCAAGGCAGGATTCGACGCAGGGCAGACTTTTTTCTTAAAATTAGCGATAGGAGCAAGCAAACGTTTAACACAAAACCCCAGCTCAAATCTTCTGTGCTTCTCCGTCTTTCGGTAATGAAGTCTGGGAAAGAAATCACAGACACCCAAGTGGTTTGGCAACTGTAAGTGACAGAAGCTCAGCTAAATCCTCTGTTTACACTGGGGATTAGCCGGGTAGATTGTGCGCCGCAAACGGAGCTGTCGATGGTCAAGGGAACCTGCTCCCTGTCGGCCCGTGGGGCAGCGGCACAAAGCCCGGTCCTGGTAGGAAGTGACCCATAAACGTATCCCCACGAAGGATTTATACAAAGCCAGTCTGCCTCACAGAAACTCCATATGACCATTAACTGGCCTGCAAGGCCTGCCAGGAGGCCTAATTACAGGTCTACAGAGCCCAATAACAAAAGCTGAAGAGCTTTAGCCTAGGGATGATCTGCTTTATACTGACTTGAGAGAGTCCATATAGAGTGACAAAAAGAAAGAGGTTTAGCTTTAAAATTCTCCCAAGAGACAAAGCATTGTAGCTAAGTCTGGAAGGCCCACATGCAACATACTTCAGATAGGCTTAAACATAGCACCCTCTCAAAATTAACATTCAACTATTGCCTGCTTAACATCTGCTCAAACATGGCAAGTTGCTGTGATATTGTTAGAGGGTGCTAAAAAGGCTTTCTTGCATCTCGAGACTAAGAAGGGCAAGTAAATAAAGTCGTGCAAATATAAATTTATAGCGGAGACCAACAACTTCTACTGAATGACAGTTTTTATAAAGCAAAAATCAGTTGCCTTAAAAATTGAAGTGGAGCGCTTCAGTATCTTCAAGTATCGGCCTGCTTAATGAGAACAAAGATACTGACATTAAGCTACACCAACAAAGAAAAAAAATCGTTTCACCAAGTGCACAGCAAAGTCAGCATGAACCAAGGACTTGGAGACAGAACGTCCTGACAGCACTGTATTACCTGAACATAAAAACGGCCATCTTCCCCTCCGCCCCTCACCAACACAGGTGAATACTTTGTATTTTACCAGCTCTCCCACAAAGAGAGACCAGAAGTCACAATTCCAATCCCCAAAACACACCAGGAGAAAAAGAAAAAAAAAAAATCCAATTAAAAAGAGTCTGGCTTATTATTTGCTATCTTTTGGCTTTCAGAGAAATCAGTTGTTATTTCCTAAATTGATATCTAAGTTAGGTTCTAAAAGCAGGTTTTCCCAAAATACTGAACAGCTACAATTCCTGCCGAGGCTGCAGCTGATCAGTTGGCCATTGGAGCCACCTTCCCTAAAATCAAGCATCTCTGGTAATGAAGAAAGCAGTGAAGGGAACACAATAACGCATAATTAACTTTTTAGAACTATGGCCATTGTACTAGAACAGGACTTGGAAAAGCTGACATACTGAAAGCACTTTCAAAACCTATATTCTGTAAATCCGTAACATTATCAGTGTATTTCAATATACCACTTTCTCTTGCTTAAAAAGCCACAGGGATAAAGCCACATAATTTCCATGTCAATAGGCTGATGTGGAGCAAAAAAAAAAACAACCACCACACAAACATCTTCAGATTGAGAAGACAACTCTAACATGTAAATACTTCACTGAAAGACCAGAAGAATAAAGCAAAGCAAGGACAATCTAAACCTTTTTGCACCTAAACCCTTTTGGAAATCACACCCCTTATAAAGTGCCTCTCGTCTGCGGCTGATGCCGCTGCCTGCAGCCCTTGGCCGGAAAGCAGGGTGAGCTGTTTTACTGGCCAAACTCACATGAACAGAGTGCAACCAGCTCTTGGACTGACATTTCCTATGCTTGGAGGAAGGTTGGAAGTCCTGCTTTTAAATTTGAACCGAATATCCTCAGGCATCCTGAACTCTGATAAAGCAACAGCCCAAATGCCTTCTCTTAAACAATACGCATGCGTATTGCGTACAAATATGTACTTGTTCCTAAGCCCAATTTGAAGAAAGCACCTGAACATAAACCCTGACATCAAAATAGTTTCCCTGAATTCTACATATGTCCCAGGTACTGAGAGAATTTAGACCATTCAACAGGGCTAAACATTGGAATTTAGACCGTTTGACGGGGCTAAACAAAAGGGAAATTTATACAGTAAAATAAAGAAATTAAATTTGAAACACCATGATATTATGGTGAATAGCAAATTATAAACCCTATTATTAGATAAATGTATTGCTGAGAAAGGCTGTAAGCAAACTTCAAAACCCACCATCATCTTGAACTTAAAGTCAGACTGCTCTTACAGCAAAGACTGGTATTTTATAGCAAACTAGCTTCAGTTTATGCACATTAACATCTAATGTATGTTGTCCCCTTACACAGTGAGGTAGTTTGCTATATTTGTGTTACGTTTCTCCAAAGGCATTTCCAGTATATGAAGAAAAAAAAAAAATTTGCTAAGTAAGCAAAACGCATTTTCTCTAGGTTAATTCTTTCAAAGTATAGTAAGATACGGAAATCTTCAGAATGAAATGAGCAAATGTATTTGGATCCAGACAATATCAGAAAACGTTAGATTATCGTGGGAGATGGGATATTAACGGCATGGAAAGGGCAGGGAAAGGGGAAGGGAACAGCATGTCACTAGAGATGAACAACGAAGGGACCTTCCCAAATGCCTCTCCAACGCTTGTTGGTAACTTTGAGCGGTGGCAGAAGGTAACACTTTTTGTTTGTCCAAAACCATAGAGGAATAGAGTGTCATTAACAACCATTAAAATGTAGATAATACATTTTGAATAAAGCACAGCTTTCTTCCCCAGTTAGAGGGATTGGGGCAATTCCTATAACGTGTACAGCCAGATACTCCATAAGCTACTTCACAAGTTTGGGGTGGATCCTGTATTGAGCACTACATACGCAAACAGCAGTTTGTTCATCATTACTAAAGCACAGATTTAAATTTACATTATATTCAATTAAATCATACACGCCATGCTACAACAGCAACAACAATTAACCTGTTGATTGTGAACTCCTTGAAAAGCTGCTCAGTAATGGTCTAACAAAGATTTCTTTTTATTTTTTTTAAACTTAAAGGTGAAAAAAGTGCTCATTTTGCAATGAGTAAACACACAAAGATATTGAAACAACATTATTAACATTTCCAACACTCCTCTCACACCAATTTAATAAAAATTCAATTTAATTGATTGAATACAGGACTGGGGGAAGAAGGTGGGGGGATGATCTCATAAATGCCTGGGCTTACCAACACTTAAATAAAGCCAGGAAAGAACTCCTTTCTGTATTTTGGATGGTAAGACAAACAAACAGATCAGCACTCTCGAGTTATTTATGAACAGCTTGCAGCTTCAATCTAAGTTTCAGACTTCAATTGTGAGTATTTAAATTTAACAACGCCATAGACCTTTTATATGTTTTTGGAAATTTTTGGGACCCGGGTCATGATGATATACAACCCATAGGTATCTTTTATACATTTCCCAGGTGTTAAATTAAAAAATGAGGTGTGATAGATGCGAGTAGTATACACAAACTGTGCTTTTTTAGGTCAGTGCTGTCACAGCTATTTTATAATTATATGCTTCAAACATTTAATAAAAGTTATGGAGAACAATGAATGCATTTGAAGTGATACAATACAAAACGCTAGATGCATTTTTGGAAGGGAAAAAAAAAAAGAGATCAGCAATGTGAGAAGATGCGTATTCCTTAAAACAGAAGGTTTCCATAAGGGGGGAAAAAACCCCAAAATGGTATTTCTTGGAAATTGCTGTTTATAAGTTAAAAACACATATATGAGAGATGAAAGTTTAACTAAAGACAAAGATGTATTTATTACAATGCCCATGAAATACTGAAAATTTGCCTTTTTGTGTGACAAACTGACGTTTTAATGGGAAAGTTAAAATAAGATATAGAAATTAATTAGGATTATAAACCTTAACACAGACTACCACGTTAGAGCATTAAATTGATGTTTTAATAATCTGGAGACAAATGAGAGTACCTGAAGACCATCCAGTATGTTATATCTAAGTATCATTATCCATTTATAAATTTATTATCCTTACCACAATCCTACTACAGTGTGAGGTTCTTGGGTAATATTTTCACATACATAGTGTAAGTGCATCAAAATGCATGCAGCTCTCCTAAATAACCCTTTGGAGACCGGGTGAAGAGAGGACAAAAACCTCCCCGTGCCATGCCATGCCATGCCATGCCATGCCACGCCACCCTCAGGGTGTGCGACCTGCAAGGTGGCAAGGAGCAAAACAGACCCCGGTCTAAGTTACACCATGGGTCAAATCCACAGCAACTGCCACAGGGGAAAACCCACGAAGTGCATGTCAAAGCCGTGCACTGAACACTACTGGGTTAGTAAAAAACTAAACAAAAGCAAACCAAAGAAATGGAACTCCTGTCCGTTTGGGAAGATCTACATCTCTGAGCTTTCATGTGGACTTAAGCACAATCTTTGCAAAAAAGGCAGGAGAAAAGGAATGATCTTCTCATCTTTGGTACAAGAGGACAATTATTTCCTTAGAGTTTTAGACCTGCCGTGAAACTACAGGATTTCTCCAATTTTTATTGAAATTAAAGGTTCCAAAATTAAAAACAGTTACCAAGATAGGCATCTTGCCTTCCTTCTTGCTAGTACTAGACTAAACAGGAATGTTTCTCTCTGTAGAGAACTAGTATGTAGATCAGCCGCTTGATCTGAGCCTTCTGGAAAGCTTGCTACATATTTCTGCTACCACTTCAAATAAATAAATATAAATATATACACGCACTAATTCAGTTCAGTGCTAAAAAATAAAGAAACAAAAACAAATTTTTGAGAGCACAGAATAAAGTCTCAGTAGCAGCAGCAGCAAGAGGACAAACACATGAAGTCTAAGTGCTGGTTCTCCAACAGCAAACAACAAATACTTATTTTTATCTCCTTAAAGGGATTTACTAAGTGCCCATGATGATGCACACCAGTCAACCAGAAACTGAAGTGAGCTACGGAGAAAGGGACTTAGCATTTGCCAAACAGAAAAGTATAAAATTACTATTCTGATAGGTTTCATTTTTTTTGATATTACAAAAGTTAAATACATTTTTGAAGAGTATAATTTTACTTATAATAGCAACACTTACCAGCTGCCTCAAGAACCAGCTGTAATCTAGCTTTGGCCTGTTCAGCAGGAGTCTGAAAAGAGAGGATTTATAAATCTTCATAACCGCACATTCAACACGCAAGGTCACACGTTACCGACCACGGCACTGCCATCACCAGCGGTGAGCTCTCACCTCCGTGACCCAGTGCTACACGCCATCCAAAGAAACTTCCCGACTGAAATGAGTGCTATCACATCTGAGTTAGAAACCGTCAGGTAAATTTTCAGAGTTGACAGAAAATACAATCCCAGGTCAGCAGCGCTGTGGCACCCTGCCCAACCTGAGCACCCACAGCCATGGCCAGGCTGAAGCCCACCTCCACCTCCTTTCTCAGTCCTCCCCAGCTCCTCGGTGACCCCATTACACAAAGATACATGGCTACACAAGCATGCTCAAAATCTGCTTTTAATATGATTAATACGGCAAGTTTTTCACACTTCCTCTGTTATCTGTTTTGATTTTTTCCTCTCCTTAAGGTATTTCTTCACATCTGTTGGGTTGAGGAACATATTGTTGGCTGCGTACCCACTATGCTAATTATTCCAAGTGATGTTTTACTGTGTCCAATGTGCTTGCCACCCCTCTAATTTTGAAGCCACTCAAACATTTTCACAGTTAAATTTATACACAAACCACATTTGTCATGGAGTTCAGAAGTTGATTATTTCTGTAAGCATCTGAAAAGTTTGGAAGGTTTCTGCTCTGCACTAAAACCAAAACATGACAGAAATTTTTGGTGTCATTGTTCAGCTTTGAAAACTCTTCTCAGCAGATATTGCTACTGGAACATTTGTTCCGATAATGAGTTTAACTTTGCACCCCTCCAGTTTCACCCCATTAGCCATACAAATATTAATCAAGGCAATCAGGCAAAGCTCTTTGCTATGAATGTCCCAACTGATGATGCTCCGTAGGGCAAAAGAGTTAGCTTTCTCAAAATCTCTTTCAACCAAAGGCATCTCAGATTGCATTGTGCGTGATGTCACAGATTACAGCACGATTGATATCGTATTACTATAAAATATAATCTGTATAAAATGGCCTCGTATTCTGGAAATGCACTGTCATAATTTGAGAATGAGAGCTTAGAAAGTTTCTAGTTTGAATATCTGTAACACTGTGCAGAAGCACTCACATTTTTCTACTAATTAATGAGAAAACCATTTTCTCCTTTTTAGGGGTTTATTTCTTCTTATTTATTTATTAGTCCTTTGTTTTACATTATATCTACACCTATTAGGAGAGGCTAACTGATGGCAAAGAACAATTCAATTTCTACTACAAGAATTTGCAGACTGCTCCTTTCATTAGCACGCAGTATGAAAGATGTTACGTTAATCCACAGATTAATTGCTGAAAATAGAAATTTAAATGAAGATCCAGATATTAGTTGTATAGAGGTCTAATATTTTTTAGGTTAGAATTTTGCCAACTGTTTGCACAAACCCAAAATTATCCGGCAAAATTTATTATTATAACTACTATATCAATGCTACCATTAGTGTCGACCACTAATCTTGGTGGCAGCAAGAAAAATCTTGAAATTTATTGTAAAAATATCTTCAAATTTCTTCCTCTTGCAATGAACTAATTATTACAATATGCTTTGGCATATCAAATACATCACTAGAGGAAAGAAAGGAGAGGAAGAAAAGGATCTGCTTTCCTTCCAGAACAAACTTGCCCAACTTACTAAGTTTCAGAAAAGCTGTACTTGAGTTTGCGGTTTCCATTCCTTCGACAATTTTAGATATAAAAGAAAAAAATCTCCAGGGTTACTTTAGTATGGCAAAATATTGCAGTACATTTTTGCAGAGAAGGAAAAGTGTTTGGTATAAAAGTACTACCTGCGCTCACGTCTTCACGTGAACAGTCCCGTGTTTGTGCAGCCCCACCCATCAGCTGGATTCTGGCATCCAGTTACGCTTACAGTACATTAAATCAGTTTGGTCCATTCTGTAACAAAGTGCTTGGTTAACTTAACTGATCCTCCACCCCGTCTGGGCCACAGCATCCCCACAGCCCCAGCAGTTTGCGCGAGCATCCTCCCAGGCTGCGACTCACTCCTTCGGGCTGCCCAACGCAGGCAGCAGCACCAGCCCACGCATTCGTAAAGCAGCTTTTTTCTGTAAGACTCAAGTGTGCCTGAAACGCTATGGGACTGGTTGTGTTAAGAGACATAATTTTCTATTTTTACAGCAGTTATCCAGTTAGATATTTGACAAAAATGCCTGGATCTCTCAAATAAAAGTGTATCTTCTTTTTGGCCGTGGAACAGTCTGTTTAGCACTACAGACTGGAAAAAGAGATGTTTCACTGATATTATTTCACTGACATTATTTCCCTATTCAAAGCCTAAAATGGCAACATCTAGCACCACCACACCAACATCAATTCCCTGAAGGAGCAAATATTAAACCGGGCTCCAGATGGAGGAGAAGGGAAAGCAATGAGCAGCAGGACAAGTGACTCCTCCCAGCACTGACCATGAAGCTCCACCAGTACTAACACAACTAACTCCCCCTGCCCTGAGATGCTCCACGCAGCTCAACGTGCCTTTTCCCAGTCCTCTCGTGTAGACATGAAGGTAGCCTGTCGGTAGAAGGTAGGCGAGACTAAAATTCTTCTTTTACTCAGCAATATCCCACTGGAAACTGCACATGCAGTTGCTCTGCAGGCGTCTTCTGCTCTGCCGTGACCGCGGCCCTAGCACTAACCGATACCCACTTGCTTCATGGACATTGGTAGACCCACAGGAGAACTTGGTATAGATGCCTTTCTATTATCAATCGATATGCCCTGAACAACCTTTATTTAAAGGTTACTAGCCTGGCTCCAGAAAGCATTTGTCCAGCTGGTGGATGAAGACAACCCTCTGAGAAAATGGACAAAGACGAATTCACCTGAAAATCACAATTAGAGCCCCAAACAAGCCGTTAGCAATGTGTGAGAAAGATCGGCTACTGGAGGTTAGTATTGATTTAGAAGACCATTAAATGACAAAATGCAGAAAGGCCCTCAGGAAACTTAAAAATGGTGAAATGATTGGTGTAGGAAATATTATCAGAGTGCTGTCTAGTACAGTGATGTCTCCTTAAGGTCTTAAGCATAACACAGAAGGAAAAGAATTCAAAACAGTGTCAAAAAACCCCAGTACTAAGTATTTATAGTACCAACTGATGAAGGTGACAACTAACTGTAAAAGCAGGAAAGGAATTCCCTAACAGGCATATCGTAGAATACCATGAGGTGTGTCAAGCATCCCTAACGATGAATTGTACGTATGTCAAAAAGTGTCTGGTTACACTGGAATTATGCTTTAGAAAACGATGGTATTCTACAGGATACCATAAAACAGAAATATCCATGTGATTAATAATTGTTATTAATATTTCACACAAAAATTTGATTATATGTATTCAATTTTTAATGCAAGCTTTTTTAGGAAGTTGTGGCACATCCTTCTTCACTTGTATTTCTTTGCAGTATGTCTACTGCATTACATCGCTACTGCTTTCATAAATAGTATGGTTTTTATTAAAACTGCACTAAAGCCAATGTCTCATAACTTTAAATTTGGGGCTTATTGTGCAAAAAAACCTCACACACAAGTTGCTTGCCACTAGTAGCTAGAGGGAGCAAGTGACGTGCTTGATGGACAGCTTCAGACATGCCATCAGTGTAATGTTTTGCTTTCAAAATATTCAATTGCAAGAGAGATTCAGTTTTTAAATTTTACGAAAATAATTAATAGGTTTGAAACAAACACTTCAATTCAGCTACTAGATCTTATTTTTAAAAATCTTCCTGCTATTCGTGATGCATGATAAAAATTTGTGACTGAGAAAACAATATTAAAGTGAAAATAAGCCTGAGAAAATTGAGGAAAAATTTTGAGAACAATTAAGCTTAAAAAGAGAGTCCAAATTTCCATTTGAACTAAGGACTGTGAATATTGTTAAGTAGTGCATGTGGCTCTTGTCAGTACTGGAAAACATTACATTATCACAAGATTCAAGCAGTTAATGATGCTGAAGTATTTGCAACGCTCTCTTACCTGATTTTTATGAATATGGAAGTTTCGTATGGAATGTCACTGGTGTTTATTGTTTCTGCTAAAACTGGACATGCTCAATCCCTCCTATTTATCACTAATGACATTGGTTGTGTATAATTTAACTACAGGACTTTTTTCGCTGATAATGTCTCTATAAAAGCCTAATAAACCTTAGTGTGATAGTGATCAATTTTCGTGGGTTTTTTTACACAAATGTTTTATCTTTGCATTTGATAAAGACAAAAATAGCAGTCCTTAAGCCCTCTACATCTCTACTAAGAGAGATGAGTGACAGCCCCTAAGTGCCATGCTTCCCACGGCAAACACGATCGACACTCCTTAGTTGTCTTAAGATACATTTGCTGCCTGAAATTATACTTCAATGTTCTACCTGCAGAGAGGACGTAGGATATCAAATTTGTTTAACAAAAATAGTCAAGTTCGTAATTTAAAAAGATTTTCCACTTACTGATAAAACCAGGCTTTCCTATGGGCATTATATTACATTAGAAAACAATGAAGCTATAGATCTCCCAACTGTGCAAGCTAGTTTGTTTACACCAGTTGAAATGTCTTAATGTTACTTCTCCCCCCGCCCCTGAAGAAAAGCAAACGCGAAGAAAAGGTTTGTGTCCAGGTTTCTTCCTGAAGACGACTCACGGCCTCGTGGCCGAATGCCGTTATAACAGTGGCAATATAGTATGTTCCTGCTCGTGTTTGGGGGATGATATCAGCACAACCACACATTGCAATAGAAAATAGAATATGAATTGTAGTTGTGTCAAATTTCCTCAGCAAGATGTCATTTCCCCATGTTCAAATTGCTCTTCATGCAAATGTATACAGTAAAATTCCAGTTTAAAAAACAAAATCAAGACAATACTCAAAGGACTAAGCAAATAAACACTAATTAAGTAACCTTATATATGATTTTGAAAGCTCAAATCCACCTTCCCATTTTAACTCCAGCCTATCATGAGCTTGCTGGGGACATTTATCTAGCCTTTCCCAATGCCCGAGAGCTCAAAAAAAGGTAAAGAAAAAGTGTAACAAGAAAAAGAAAGAACAAAACATAAGTTTCCTAGTTGTCTGAAGAGATGGCGATCCAAAACTACTGGGAATACTTCCAAAGTGGGTCAGAAACCTAAAGGAAATGTAGTTTACAATGAATTCCAGAAAAAGAGAAGTTGGCAAGGCTGAGAATATAAGAGAAATTCCCCGGTGTTACTGCAACCATGACTCTCCTAGAGGCTTTATCAAGTGATTCTGTTTGTACATTCTTCTCAGGCTTGCTTTTCACTCAAAACCAAATGAACCGTACGGGGGGGAGGGAAAAAAAAAAGCAGCGGCTAATCAACCCTTCCCACAATTCAGGAAATGCCTGGAAATGCAGTTGTCCTACCTGCACATCCTGAATTGTTCCAGACTCTGGACTGCAGGGGGGAGGCAGCCAGGCGCCTGCATGGTGGGAAAAGGCAGGAGAACTGCACGAGAGGCGACTTTGGGTTGGGATGTCCGGGGCTCGGTGGCCTGAAGCTACAGAAGCAGAGTGGAGTCCAGCGGAGCAAAGCGTAAGACAACGTTGTGGTTAGTTGGGATGAAGAGAATTGTTTTGCAGGGATAAAGACAGCGGCCCTGCTATGAAACGGATGGAGTTCATACAGATAAAGGAGAGGCTCCATTCAGAGCAAAAGGAAGAGCGATCATGTTAATATACTGTCTAAAGGGTGTCTTCACTGAAAAAACAACCAAATCTCAGGAGTCTACTCAATCTCCTCAAATACACTGACACAGTAGCTTGGAAAGACAAGCTGATGTTTTCGGTGAAGTGCCAAAAGCTTTAATTAAAAGTCCTGCGTAAGAAAAGAAAAGAAGTAATCAAGGCACAAAATAACCAAAGACCACTTCTCACAGGTATTAGCAATTTCTACTCATTCTGTATTAAAATGCAGACAGGTTTTACAGCTTCAGTGGGGATCTGGGAAGGACGCTGAATGACGGCATTCCATAACGTTTACATGTAAATACAGTATTTAGGGGTCCAGGAGACTGACAGGCTTAACCAGATCAAGTGATAATAGCAGCACAGAATGGGATGAAATGTAATGCTGACAAATACAGGGTAATGCCCATCGGGCAGAACTTCTCATCTACCTTCCTGCAGTCTCAAAGAACAGTATCAATTCAGGAAAAAACAGTTTAGCAGCATTGTGGACAGCTAAAAGGAGACCTCAACATATATCAGTAATGAGAAAAGACAAGAAAGAAATGACAAAAATTAAACAAAGGGGATAGAGATATAATTTCATTCTAATATATTCTGTAAGTCAGTGGCCTGCCTTCACCTGAAATATTATACATCCCAATTCTAGTAAATCTATCTCAACAGGAAAAGAGCAACAAAGAACTCTAACCCCAGCTATCTTTCAAATGGAGTTTGATCAAATTATGGAAAAGATTATGTGACATGTTTGTTTAGCATAGGAATAGTTGGATTCCTTTTCAGTCATTTATTCCTCATTAGGAGATAAAAAAAAAGAAAGAAAGAAAATAATTACCAAAGAAAATAAAGAACTTATTTGTATTAGAGAATGCCTCAGAGGAGCATACAATATTAAAAAAAAAACCCAACCAACCAAAGAAGATTGAGGACTTGTAATCGTTGTCATCTTCCTACATGAGTCAGAGCAGGCAGAATGAGTTTGAGAGAGACAAATTCAAAATTGACAGAGGAACATTTTTTCACATAAAAAAAAAATCCCAGAGAAGAATTCATAATATGAATTAAAAACATAGAAACGTAATGAGCATATCTGGCATTATTTGAATTAAACTCCTACATTTTCAGACATAAATCAGCTTAAATGATTGGATGTTGAAATGATATTTGTGTCTAATTTGGTGTATCTTCTCTGATACAATAAACAGTAATACACTCAGATACAGGCTATGGTAGGACCAGTGTCCTGACCTAATATAGATCTACCTATTCCAAAAAACCTGAATGTTTGAGAAACCGTGAGAATATATAAGTTGGGAAAATGTACCCACTGAGAGATGGTAGGGATTCTGTTCACTTTACAAACAAGTAAGATTTTTCCCAGTTTGCTTCCTGCCCAGAACTATCTTTCTATTATATACAATGGAGAAAGGAGAATTTGTTTTTACTACTATCCAGCTGATATACTAGCCATATAAACATGTTCAGCAGCTAAAAATGAAACACACAAAAATTATGTTATATTGACATAGCAGTTTTACACTACTACTACTACGGAGGATGAAATGGGGGAAAGAAAAGGGAAAAAAGTAATATCTGAGGAATTGTCAGGCTGTTTACAGTCTCCCAGAAGCACAGTGGACAACTATAGATACTAATAAGCAGAAATATTTTTTTAATTGCAAAACCCCTGGTATTTTCTTACATTAGATATATAGCTCGAACAGGAACAGAAGACATTTTAAGCTCAAGAAACAGTTCACATTCCATTTCCTAAGAATTTTGTACTTTTTGTGGACCTCCCATCAACACATACTAGCTACGGTTTAATGCAAATTACTACAATGTTCCATCACAATAGAATGGAGCATAACAAAAATTTTGATCTTAAATGTTGTCAGACCTATACAATTATCAAAGCACAATATACATTAATTAGAAGTAAAAAAAAATCATGTAAAGCATGGAAAAATAGCGATATCTGTCCATCACACACACAGATGCTTTTGGCACTTCCATACAAGAAAAAAAAGTCAGCATCAGCCACAAACTACGTAGGAAAGGGCAATCATTATCCAAAAAAATAGAAGAGGAGCCAGAAAAGCCATTTCTCCCTTTAAGGTATGTAAAGGCCACAGAAAGAACATGACTAATGATGAAGTGAAAAGTACAGCTTAACTAGCGACACATACACCACACTGAAGAGACCATCAAGCGGTATCTGTTTATGGAAGAAGGTTCTCCCAGCCACAGCCAGGAAAAAAAATCTGTACCTTGACAGAAAGGTCTGGAAAACTTTTCCAAGCTGTACAGACAGCCCTGTTCAATCCTACTCCTCCAAGATTGCTGATTTATCAAAATTGGGAAGGAAAGATAACACAAGGGAATGACATAGCCCAATCATTAAAATTCAGACCCCAGAGAGGAAAGACAAAATTGTTGGCATAACTATAAAGTCACAGCTATAAAGC
This sequence comes from Pelecanoides urinatrix, assembly GCA_013400755.1. Lineage (NCBI taxonomy): Eukaryota > Metazoa > Chordata > Aves > Procellariiformes > Procellariidae > Pelecanoides > Pelecanoides urinatrix. The sequence goes on along the minus strand of VZTQ01012774.1, from coordinate 96,027 downwards.
TGCTAAACAACTTAATAGAATGTTAGAATTTTCTCTTAAAATACAAAAGAGTGTTTTGACTACATGCGTTTTGTCCAACCGAATTTTCATACAAAATTGAGATCGAAGGGAAAAACACATTATATTGTCCCTAAACATAACGGACACTTTGACATGTGCCATATCTCAAAAGCATAGGATTCAGAAAATCCTTTTCCTTCTACCATCCAGGACGTAAACGGTCATTAAAGCATTTGGATTTGTTAACTTCAATCACAGATTCTTACCTACACTCCACTTTACTAGGCTTTTCTTCCGAGAGACACCTGGGTTTCCCCAGCATCTTCAGAGAACCATTATACACAAGGTGGTCAGGAAAAATTGCATCTTACTTCAGAATATTACTAAATCAAAATTTGAGAAATAAGTAACAATGGCTTACTGGAACAAAATCAAATGCAGAAGGCAATGTCTGTGGCAAATAGCCCTGTATAGCTCAAACATGTGTCACTGATTTTCATTCGGCGTTCAAATCATTTTGCATATTGCTGTAGCAAGTACTCCTTTACAGGACCGTAAAACATAATGTATTAATTTCAGTGAAAATTATTGAGAAAAAGCAAGAAAAATGGCCTTCATACTGGAAGCGGATACAGAAAATAGATTAAC
>VZTQ01012774.1:7879-90379 GCA_013400755.1 Pelecanoides urinatrix | reverse complement strand
AAGTTCAATGTTTACCTGAACAAATAGCAAACCAATGACTGTTAAAAGAGTTCATATAAGCAAACCACCTTGTATGTAAAATGCCTTAACTCTATGCATATGCAATAAATGAGAGAGAGATGTGAATGACAGGAATTAGAAAGGAAATAAATGCATCAGCCTCTCTCATGACAGCACAAGCTACAGACTAACATCTACAAGGCTTATGACACCACTAGCACCTTTCAGCACCGTTTCCCTTCCACTAATCTGATTGCCTACCTGACGATAGAAAAAGACTTTACTTCCATGTTTTTATTCCATGATAATTTCCCATCCTTAGAACTCCTTCTGCACAACTGCTTCCTGAAGTAGACGGCTCCAGGCTAAAGATTCTTGCCCTATCATAGGGATATACTAATCCCGTTGTCAAAATGGGAAGAAAATAAAGTTATGAAGTTCAGACAACCCATGACCCAACCTGTGCACACCCTGCCCATGTGGCTATTCTTGCGCCGGAGTGGGGAGGCTTCACAGAATACCCTCTTTTCTTATGAAGAAAAAAAGTGAATTCCATGCTAAATTGCCATTGCCCTACCCCATGGCCATGCTCCCCTTCTCCTCTAATGCAGTCTCCTACCTCCTGGACTAAAACTGTCCTCTCTAGAGGTGCCTCATCAGTGGTCTCACCCAGGGGAGGAATTTGGTCAAAAGCTAAGAATGAGGGACGGGGCATGAAAACTGCAACTCCCCAAGAACACCACGGTGGTTTTCCTAAGGGAATTTTTTTCAGGTTTTGATAATTAGCATTTTATGAAAGGACATGTGAGAAAGAAATGCCTTTTTAAAAAAAAAAAAAAAAAAGTGAAAAATCTTGTTTTCAATTAAATACAATTTCAGTAGGAAAAAACCCAACCACCCTGGTCAAGCTGACACTTCTTCAATAAGAGAGAATTCAAGCTTGCAGAATATAATTGGCCAACATGGAATTTTGCCAGGATACCAAGATAAACATAATTACTCATATTAAGAGTGTTAATTAATTGTTTGTGAACACAAATAATTGGCTGCTTGGTTTTATAGCTCATTAGAAAGCCAACAATTCTATTAGATGTTGCTGTCCAGTAGCCATACTAGGACCACTGAGCTGTAACCACCAGAAGTCTGAAACTAAGCCAGGGAAAATCAGGATGAGGTCGATCAATGAAATAAAGCTCCATGAAAAAAAACCCAGTAACACCTAGTAAATAAATATTAACACTTCCTGAATAAAGAAAGGGCTTTTTTTTGGTTGGGGTTTTGTTTTTTTGTTGGATTTTTTTTGGTTGGTTGGTTGATCATTTATGCAAATTTTTCTACAAAAGATCTCTTAAAAAAACCAAAGAGCTGCCAGATGGAGTTAACCAATATCAGTTATGAATGAGTGACCTTGATATACGCTACCTGTGACACATGATGCAACTACAAGTGTAAATGATGAACCCCAGCAGCTTCCTTGGCAGAGCTACGCACAAGCACGGCGATAGTCAGCTTCGCAAGAGCTTCATCCGCACCTGCCGGGGGTTATTGATTAACACAACACGGGGAGCGCCTGCCTTCTTGGCAGACAATAACTATATTCTTACAAACCGCTGATGGGCTAAACAAGCTATTAATGACAGGTTGCTCTTCATCATTTAAAACAGACAGGCTCTGCTGCTTGACCACAAGGACAAGCAGGTTATTGCTTTGAAATGTTATACAAAAGACACCAATAAGGTATCTCTAATGAGTAAACCACACGTATGGCTCCACGGTTCTTTTTTAATAGAGCTATTAATAGAAAACAGGACCTATTCAGAGTTGCAGATCTATAATCATCTACCCCAAGGTTGGTACAGTTTGTTAAAATTTGTAACTCGGAAAAGGAGTTAGTGAAGTATAATTCACCAAATAACCACCAAAATTTTTGGAATACAAGACTGATTCCCCTATGCTTAGAACTTTGCCGTTTCTTTTCTTAACGAGCAAAAAACAAAATACACTTCTGAGCAGATGTAGCTGCTGGCGGTGAGCAGGGAGTGCGGCCCTCCCTCCCGCCGCAGCCCCCAGCCCCGCTCCTGCCGCGGGGCCAGCTCCCACCGCCCTGGGAAACAGGCGCACCGACCTGCCGGCAGGTTCTCCAGGCTACACGGAAAATACTTTTGTTTATGAAAAGCATCTGTTTTTAAACTGGAAGTATTTCCAAATAACAATTCGTAAAATATTTGCCAAATTTTTGAACAGCAGCTGTTACACTACTTTATTTCCCTCCTGTGTGTAGCTAGATGCTAGATACCAGGATGGCAGAAGCTACTTAAACAAGGGTAAGCAGTAAAATATGGGAACATACAGATCCCATAAGGATTATACCAGAAATTGTAAAACACCCTTTTTTACAGAAGGGATTAAATAATAGATTACCCAATCAATATAAAGATTCTTCTTTTTTTATAGGGAGAAAAAACTTCTTTACAAGTATTTGGAATAATTTAAAGTAGCAGAACCAGAACAATGATGTGACTTAATTCTTCTGAGGAATATCCCCATAGTTTATAGGAGTCCAAAAGGTCTTTGTGAACTTGTCTGACATAACGTTGAGATATAAAACAGTTTCCAGCACGAATACTCCCATCTGTGGGTGTCTTGGGAAACAGTTAATTTCCTTGAGCACCCGTTCCCAGGGCAGATTTTTTAAGATCAGAGGGAAAAGGAAAAAAAAGTCTCAAACCTGGAGGTTTTCTGACGGATCTGTCACAGAAATACAAAGCAGCTAATGTGTTTAATGAAGACAAATTCTATTCGAACATATAACGAGTTACGCTGTAAAGAACTTAGGGCGTCATTACTCTGCAGAGAATCTTTCCAGTCTATTTTCCCCCAAATCCCAGAGAAACCCTGAACATCAGTGAAAACACCGTTCCTGGTCCACCCCCCGGCCCCAGGCTACTTAAACCCTACAGAGCCTCTTCCTTCTGCACCCGCTGGTTTGAGGTGACATTATAAATCAGACCTGCAGCTCCAGCTATTGCAGCACTCCCAATTTAGAAAAAGTACCAGTCATGGTCATCTGTCAAGAGTACAGCATCTTTATAATGCATTAGAAAAATTCTCTGAACCCATCAGATTACAACTACCTGACACCAGCAGAGGAATGAAACATTTTAAAAATTTATTTAGGAGATTCAACTAGCATGCAAGATACCAATGAAACCAGCAAACAAGATTAATTTTCAAACTGCTCTAAGAACTATTCATAACACTCAGCTATTTACTCCATTTACCGATTCAAAATACTAGTTGCAATGGAACATTTAATATGCCACCATTATAAAGGGGAAACTGTTGACAACTATGCCAGAATATACATCCTTTTCATCCTGCTGTTACTCCAAGAAGATATTGGTACACAAGCTCCTACAAATCATATTTCCCAAGCGATTCCCAAAATGGGAAGCAACAACAGAAAAGCAATTTTTTCAAATGCTCATGCAATACATTGTGATAAGGTTTTACTTTAACAGCAGTATAGAACAGTATATATTATTTAGATATTACATGAAATGGGGTTTTGTTTTTTTGTTGACTTCTCATGATGTACTGAGATATACATGCCATTAATAGTGAATATTTTGATTTAATGGGATTTAATAATCTGTTTAGATGAACTACTTAACGTTCTGATGACTGCTGATACTAACATCCTAGGCTCAATGAGCTTCAGACTTGTGACAATATTGTATTTTTCCCAGTTTTGATCAACTGATTAGTTTTTAATGCTAAGTATGTCCTGCCATCACTTGAGGTTTGAATATGTTTACTTAAACCAAAAATATTTTGCATCTCAATTATTATTTTATACTGCAGCACTGAAAGGAATTTAAGTCAATACATTATTCATAAAGCAAAAACAAGAGAAAAAACAAAGCTGTGCACTTCTTTCGAAGACTTCAAATTACTAAAACATACCATATTTATGCATGCAATATTTGATTGTGTGTGTGTCTTTTTTTTTTATCACAAGTTTGCTCATTTCAGATCAGGATATGCCAAAAATCCAACACCAAACATTTTTGTTTATAATTAAGGCAATCATCAATCCAAGGATTGTAGTCCATTTTATTTCATCTCTACATCAAAAAAAGTAATTTAAAAAAATTAAAATTCCCTTGAAATGGTAAGATAAATGAAAATGTAAGTGCCTTCACATAATAACAGTAAGCTGACCCTCTGGGAAATGGTTGACTTTCTCAATTCAAGGTATTCAAAGCTCATTCAAAAGTGTTCATTTGGAATGCAGATATCAAAGATGATGCAAATGTTCAAGAGAAAATTAAAACTTACCAGATGTTCTAATCCAGCTTTGATGTTTCCAGAGTCCCTGTAACAGAAGAACAAAAGTTCTAAATAGTTGCTAAACCCTTGTCTACAACGATTTATGTTTAACTCTGAAATGTCAAAGCCATGTAATTTCTTGAGTATATAAAATTTTTACTTTTAATTTCTTAATCATTACAATACATAAAGAGTATCAATTATCCTAATGCATAACTACAGAATTATTTAAAACCTTAAATTTTACCTGCCCTGAAATTGCTATAAACTGTAGCAATGCAACAGAACGGTCATTTAAAAAACATTTTTAATATAATTATCCCACAATTCATATTGGAATTAAAAAAACAAGACAGTGCATAATGCTATTTATCAAATCCACAGTCAGTAGCTCACAGTTCTGCTTTGCCAATACTTCAATAATAAAATTCTGTGACCATTTACAAAGGTGATGGAATGAATGAATCTTGTATTAATTAACTAGGTCGTAGCAGCCATACTGAAACTTTGCATTTGACTCTCGACAGCTGAAAAAAATACAATGTACAGATACAAAAATGAGAAGTAATGTTGCATAAAGACAGCTGCAAAACAATGGACCAAACTACCAAAGTAAAAACATTGAAAAACAAAGAGAATTCAGAGTGAAAATTAATCCTTAACACATCCTGCTATGTAAAAAAGATAACCTGAAAGAAAACCGAAGCAAAACAAATTAAAAAATCCCCAAACCCCAAGCCACCAAACAAGGAGGCCGATTTCTGCCTTCACTGACTTCAGGTTCTACCTGCTTCCAAAAACGTAACTGCGCCCTTTGAGGAAGATGGGCTGCAACCACGGCAGACAAGGAGAAACCGCCCCCCGAGTGTTTCAAGTAGGCAGTTACTGAACTACATAATGTAGTGTATTTATACTTATAATATTCATTTTTCAACAAATTATTCAACTATATCAAACCACAGGTGCACAAACCCCAACTCTGTTCCTCTACGACAGCAAACCCTGCAAGACTGCGGCTTCTGTTCTCTTTAATACTGAGTACAGGGGGTGTAGGGCATAATGTGAAGCTACACCCAGAAATAGCTAAATGTACGAAATTTTACTAGATACTGACTAAGGCTACATTCAATCACACATTTTACAACCTTGCTGCACTGTATCTTAGACTTTTTACAGAAAGCTTTTATTTATAATTTCATAAAGCTTTCCAAAAGCCTGCTATGCACTTTTGTTCTATTGGCATATATCATGAATGAAGCAAGAGAAAAAGATGTGCCTTCCTTACACAGTTATTGTGTATTTTGAAACAAGAATTGCTTATTCGAGTCCATACAATATTTAAATAGAAATCACCTCCCACCTCTATTTTTGAGGTGCTAAATGGCCTTAAAGAATTTAATGACTTTGGAAGCAGGATGCAAACGGCTGACGCGAGGAGCTCCCAACTAATGGTATAAAACCTGCCCTGTTAGTGGTCTGTCTCCTGCGCTGTCCCTGTCATGACTTCATCAATATTTGTGCAACTCCTTTCGCCCTGTGCTGAAAGCAGACTTAATTCAATTATAGGTCTCAAAACTGATAAAAAAGGTCCTAAAGTGGAAAATGCGAAGAGATTATTGGCAAATGAATAAAGATTTGTATCGAACTAACACACAAGAGTACAGCAGGGTGGTTTTTTTTTTTTAATCATTCCCTGTCTTAAGTCTTCTGGGAACAGTGAGTTTCCCTTCCCCTCATGCAGCACATCGATTTCTGAATTAGACTGCAATATTAAATAATTAATATACTTGCCATGATTGATGTTTTGCATTAGTTGAATATTAGGTTATCAATCAAAATCCACTTGGTTTAATGTAATAATATTGAAAAAGTGTCACTGGCTGTTCATCCAATTTGTAGTTGAGGCAGCACAGATAGGAATATTGGTGTAACACAAGGCTCTAACGCAGGAAATGCAGTGGTTGAACATACATAAGGCAAACATTATCAAACTAACCAGGACAAGGTTGAGGTTGTCCTAAATAAACCTTGTGGCACCTGTCACTTCCAATGAAAACCTCTTTCCAGCCGGAGGCTGCCGTGCATCAATCAGCGATGACAACCAGCGAAGCCATGGCATAATTTTATCTTTCTAGTTAAACAATAATTATACAAATAAGACTCCCATTAATACTGCATTTCAAACATTGTGTTTTGCAAAATTAGACCTGTTGCTACAGCTCAGCCTAACACATAACCTTAGATGTCTACAGAATATCTTAATCAGTAATACCATAAAACACTACAAATAAAAGGCAAGAACACTTTTATGCACATCCACTATTGTAATATTGCTATACAGGAACACCATAAAGTGATATTCATTTTATATCATTATCAGGTAATAACATTTTACTCAACTTTTACACCACACACTTCCCAACACGATATATATTTGCCTTTCAAAACGTCTCCAGTGCATCACTTTTTTTTTTGTTTTGTTTTTTGCTTCATTAGGCACGTTTGGTTTTATTCTTGAGTTTTTCTTTTTTCCATCAGAGAAGCTCTGGAATTGTATTTCCCCAATATAGTCAAGAAATTGTGCTGTAAAATTCTAGTTGACATGCATAGATTTTAAAATCATACATTAAAACCAGTAAGCGTAATACTCAGGCTAATCCAAATGTTAGCTTTTGGTAATGCCAGGGGAAAAAATTGCAGCTGAGCTAAATTTGAATCATGGTCATGAGGGACCTGTAACAACAAGCCAGGAATTCAATTAAGCACGTGTAGCCAGCTTTTGGATTACTTAAAACCATAGTGTAGGTAACTAACTGAGGTAGTGTTAACTTATTAGTGCTAGTTCCTTTGCCAGTTGAACTAAACTAAAAATATTCACCAGCACTTGCTGAAAATCCTGATTTTAACCTAGACATATATTCGTGTTCATGACAGTAGGTTCCCATATAAAACTAACCATTAATCAAGGGAGCTGCAAAATATGCAATATCTTCAAAATATCTGAACTTTAGCTATTCCAAAATAATACAAGATTTCACTAATAATTTACTTTTTAATACATTTATAGCAGTTTCATACAGGAATTGTAGAACTGATACTTGTTTTTGCACAACAGAGCTAAACAAATTACTGAGTACGTGTAGACCCACTACTTTGGAGGAAAGCACCCTCAAGAAGCTACAGTATTAACATCATATTACAATGCCAGTGACTTGTTTTATTACTGTGAGGCTACCCAAACCCAAAGAAATATCAGAGATATTTTTACTTATCACCAAAATAGGCAACTGAGCTTGTTAGTAGGTCTCCGTTATACTCTTTAAAGTGACAAACAATTATGAGAGCCGAGTTTAATCTGTGCTGCTACTCAGATCAGTAGCATCGCACAGGAAGTATCCTGCAGTTTTTAAAAATTTATTCCAAACAAAACCAAACCACTTCAGTTCACATTCTTTGGTTCCTCTCAAGTTGTTATCAACTCATTCGCAATACTTCCCTTATAGTCGTAGTTAGTAATTTTCTTTGCCGTAGTTTTTTGGTTAGAATCCATAGGCCACAGAATAATCCTATGGATTATCTATATCTATGGACATTATAGGATAATTCAGGTCGAAGGGCCTCTGGAGGTCTGCAGTCCTACCGCCTGCTCGAGGCAGGGTCAGCTGTGAGCTCAAGGCAGGGCTGCTCAGAGTTTTAGCCAGCCTGGTCTTGAAAGGTCAACCTCCCTGGGCAACCTGCTTTGCGGATGAAATGTCCTCACGGGGAGCGCCTTTCCTTCTATCTAGTCCAAACGCCTCTTTTTTCAATCTGTACGGGTTGCATCTTTCCTCCTACCACACACCACTTCTCCTCGGTGACCTCCCTCCTCATCAGCCTGGGTGGCTGCTGTCGGGTGCCCTCGAAGCCATCTCTTCTCCAGGCTGAACCACCCCAGTCCCTCAGGTCCCCTCACAGGGCAAGTGCTCCAGCCCTGACCGGCCTGGTGGCCTGAACAGCCACACTAAACAGCCCCAATGTCTGATTTGTCTCCTCAGAAGCCAAATGAATAAATAAATCATCTCATCATTAGCAAGGCCTTTGGCAGAATCCCCTCCAGTTCCACAACATTAACTACAAGCTGCAAAGAACAAGGTCATACGCAGCATTTCGGGTCAGGCTGCACCACACTCTCAAATAAAGGCCTTTTAACTTCACTCTTCATGAATGCCAACGTGTTAGTGTTGTTGATCAGGCAGCATTGTCCCAAGCGGTTACAGATAATTTTCATAGAGCTCTCTCTTAAAAATCTCTTGGATCATTCAACAAGCACATCACATAATACTTTCAATAATCTGTCAAGTATCATTTCAAATTAATCCCTTTTTTGTCCCAGTATTCCTCTTGGATGAAGAGCCTCATAGTGAAAGACGTTCTTGGAACAACCTCGTGTTTTCCTGTTCTTTATCCTCACGTTAACATGCTTCTACTGCTTGCAGTCATCTGATGGCCTTCCCTACAGATCCTCCTCCGAGCAGCACACACGTTCGCTATTTTTCTTTTGCATGTTATCAATCCCCGCTTGTATTCTAGATAAACAACCTCAAAATAAACAGCTGAATCTCTTCAGAAGTCTTCAGAACTTCTTTATGAACTTCAGCAGGTGACAATATATTAAACGCTCACCAATACAAGCAACATGAAACAGGACAAACATGCCAAACCCAGCTTAAGTGGTGGTCTAGTCCCTTCATGTCTATGTTGAAGGTAAATACAGGGAGAGAAGACAGAAATGAGAAGAAATAAGCCTTAGATGTTAGGAATTATACCAAGAGGTATGGTGAAGAGGATGAGTGAGGCTACTGCCATAAACGTCATAGCCACTGCCTCTCCTGTCTTGAGCTTCTTCAATTAGTGACGAGTCTACGCTGACCCAACGCGGCCAAAGTGAGGAACGGTCTTACTAAATGCAACTATAGTGGAGGGAACAGTTATGGGAGAAGTAGACTAGTCAACTATCTCTAGATCTTTCTTTTTGTATATCATCTTTATTTTAGCAGATTGGCATCTCAAATTCATTGAGGCCTTTGCCTCATCATTTTCTGCTTCTGATACTCATAGTGTTCTCAAAGCTGATCTGCCAAGAGATGCTTAGCTTGTCAGTAGGCACTGGGCTGGGGGTGCGGGGGGTAATCTAAATCAGATTCAGATAAGGAATTTATTACACTAGCCTTGACTACTCAATCTAGCAGCATTGTTAATACTCCAAATTTCTGATCACATCCCAGGAAACACCACCACCACCAGCTGACAGCAATCTCCTTTCTCTCTCAGAATGTGAAAATCCCCCACCTAAAACTCTGCCAACCTGTGGCAAGATCGTCTCTCCCAATGGTGAGCTTAAAGACCAATATCTCATGATTTCCCAGACTAGAGCTGGGCCCTGTATATTCCTGGGAAGAAGAAAATTAGGTTTCCACGTGATTACACACTATTTAATCCTACCCTGGGATATCCCAAGATAGAGAACTGCTCCCTCACTACTTATTATTTTATCTTTGCTGGATTTACTTTCCTCATCCTCAAAAGGCTGTACAATCAGATTGAAGGTATTTCCAGGCATCAAATTTTAGAGGAGGAGGAAAACAAGGAATAGTTTTTTCCCACTGAAGTTTTAAACATTTTTCTAACCTTTATCTCGCATGCACATTTTGGAATAAGCATCGTGTGTACTCATACACACGCAGCTCAATCACAACTGGATGGGTAGCCTGAACAATGCACTTGTGACCTTATCACCCTTTAGTGATGCATTTACACAAACGTGTAAACCATGTTATATTCTGGAATAGCGTCACTGACTCATCTTAAGCTCACAGAACGTGCCAGACATCCAGAGCAAAACAGTCACGGCCAGATCATGCCTTTGTTCAAAGCCTAGTATAGAAAAAAGTATTGTCTCCCTATCAGCAACAACTCGAATAAATACACGTGACTATTACGTTTGCACAGCGACTGCTCAGCAGGCACTACATATTTGAAGTTCTTCCCTGAGCTAGCTTGAATTTCAGCTTCAGAGTTGGAGAATCCTGGATGCAGTTTTTAGAAATGGATACCCCCATCATATTGCACTAAATTTTATAGGTTTTGTAGTGTTGTGTTTTCTGTAAAATTATAGGCTGGTGTTTCCAAATCCGACTTCAGACCACAGATACTTATTTCAGCAGGCTTTTAAAGTCACAAAGGTTACGTAAAAATCTAAGCCCTATGCCTGTCCTCTCCTTCAATACCATCTTTAAGAGGACAGTGCCGACTCTCCTAGGTGACCAGGTAAATTCATACCTACTGACTTTGGATGACAAGCTGGTCCAATACCACACCAGTGGCCTGGCAGAACTGCTGGTAAAGACTACGTAACGTGCAAAAACAACATAAAAACCGCGTTATTCTTCAACACTACTACTTAACATCATCTGGGTTACAAAGACAAACCTGAAAAGTAGGGCTATATTTTTTGTAGCCATAAGTGGAAGTTATATCAAAGGGAGTATACAAAAGGCAAGAGGAGAAAACCATGAAAGAAAGCTATTTCCCCCTGCCTCTCTTATACAAAGATGAAGGAAAAAAACTTGAGTTTTTTGAAAGTAACCAAATAACATAGCCAAACAATATTACCAACAATGAAAATCAAAATCCTTGCAATCTACTACTCACATAAATTATACAGATATTCTCAAGCACTACACGTACCTCACAGAGAATCCCTTGACAGTTACAATGGCTCTAAGAGTTGTGGCTCCTTGCATCTTAAAACCCTGTCTCCTTCCATCACTGGAAGATCCAAGCAACCAATAAAATGACTACGAAATAAAATAGTGAAAATAATTTAGCAATACAATGTCAACATCAGAGAGGGTTAGGGAATGGTTAGAGAATCCTTCATTCTGCTAGAAAATGCATCCATGATATTTTTGAAAAAGTGTGGAATGTTGTTTTGCTTTTACTTAATATCAGATTCAAATGGTCTGGAACTGATCCTGAAGTGTAAAGACTCCAAAGCTGGTGGCACTTTGCTCAGTGGCTCTCTCACTCAAGTCAACCAAAGAATTTATTTCACTCGGGGGAAAAATGGTAAGGAGTTTGGCCAATTACTAATTTAAACATAATAAAGATTCAAGAAGATCATATCAAGGTCACTTATCAAAAGCAGAAAGAAAAGCAGACATCAACCCCCCAACACAAACACATACGGAATAACTTGGAACTGCTGTAGAACTCAGCAGAATATAATGCAAGCTAAATTGAATCATGCTAAAACCAGGGACTTTTAACAGGACACAAGGTGAAACAATTTTCATAATATGTTATCTTAGAGAGAAGAAAAATCAGTACCCAAGAGACCTTATCAAATATTCAAGAAGGGGGCGGAGGGGGGGAATATATAACCCTGGCTCAGGGCTTAAGAGTAAAATTCAAGATTACTCTTTACTCAAGAGTAAAATTCAAGATTTTATGCAACGGAAATAAATACTGAAACTAAATGGGGGAGGAAGAGCGGGGGGGGAGACAAAATACAGTGTTGATAGAATCAATATTTTCCAATAGACCCTACAAAAAAATCCTTTTTCTCCTTCAATATTTCACAGATAAACAAGAGCCAAGATAACTACCCCAAAAAGCTCTCAATTCTGCTCTACCAAGACTTCAGGTCAGATATGGAAATCCTATCAATTATCAAAGCAGAATTTTTTTCTCATGGTTGCCAGTTCAAGTTCTTCCTCAGATAAACCTGGTAATTCAAAGGACCTCATAACATGCAAGTCCTTGGAGTTTTTATATGTCGAGTGGTTTTTTGTTGTTTTTTTCCCTGGGTTTTGGTTGGTTGAACGCGTTTTTGTCCTCCTGTTCTATGCATGGGGTTCCCTTTACAAAGAGTAAAACCTTGTTAATTAATGTTTGCATTCCCTTGTTGCATAAACAATTAAGCTTCAGGCTTTGGAATCTCACTGTTTCTGTTAACCAGATTATTTGGTAGTCTTAAATAAATTAGACAACTTTGGCCTATTTTACCTTTTCTATAATATTATTTAGTAGATATTCAATTAAAACACATCCTGTAGGTGAAAGTGTACGAAAACATTTCCGTAATGGACATCAGTGGTAGTAGGAAGTGTTGCTAATTAGCCTCAAAGTACAAAATAGATTACAAAAGTAGCAAAAAGCCCAGCAGTGTAAATGCACAGAACGCTGCACTGAATATTAAACAAAGCAGAGCAAGTTTTAATGTTGGTAAGCATAACTATAGTAAAAACTCTCCGGACTAGTAAAAAGTGTTACAGGTTAATGAGGAACATATAAAGAGTGCACAATAATTATCATACCTAACACCTTACCATCTGTGTTTGGATGGCTGCAGAATATAAACACAGTTTATGAGCATTAAGTCTGAAACTAATTACACATGTATTTCTATTAGCATACTGTTAGGATAAATATTTAAAATTATTTTCCTCAGCTGCACTCAACTCTCAGTATTGAAGAATATTAGATTTAAGTGTAAGTCAGTGAGAAAATTTAAATGTTCTAAGCACTGAAACAATTTGAGTACAATCAATTTTCCATTTTCTGAAAGCTTTAAATCCTCCTCATTCACCCAATTACTACTGTACTTAACCTAATGAAATTGTATTCTGCAGGAACAATACTATTCTTAAACAAATTTTTGAAAAATGTAAGATTAAAAACTTCTAGACAAAGAATAAACTCCTAGAGAAAAGATGCAAATAAAATTACTATCATAATCTTTTGTTTTTTATTTGCAAGTATAAAACTGAAGAGAAACAAAAGCATGGAACATAGCATCTGTCATATCAGAATATAAAAAGATGATCCTGGCACAAAATGAAAAAGCTCTAATTCATTTGCAAATCAAGCCTGCCAGTTCTATTTCAAGCTGGCGGTAACTGTCAAGAGTTAACAAGATAATCACTTTCAATCCTGCCTTCAATGGTACATTACACTGTTATTCCATTCAATAAGGCCGTTCTTTGGGGCACTAGATGAATGGTTTTCATTTCTAACTCACACAAAAAGTTGCAAAAAAAAAATCCATGGGGCTTAAGAAAGAAATCCCTTTATGGGCATTTATCTGCCGGCACTTGCTTTTAGGCAAAATGAGACTTCAGGATACATTGGTGTCCATCCATTCACTTCCTCTGTTCCTTCAGGCCCTCGGTCTGTTGATAATAAAAAAAAAAAAAAAAAAAAGGCACACAAGGAAACCTCAAGCCTGTTTCATGTTTTTTAAACTATCTATGCACATTAAACAAGTTCTGTAATAATGTTTTGTAAATACTTCAAGAATACACAGCTCACTACCACAGAAATGACATTGTCATTGAAGGGACCCATCTTCGTCTAAACTCATTAGAAACTGTACAAAAAAATAGTAAATGCCCATGAAAATTGTGCTTAGGGAAACAATAACCAGTTCCTCATTAAATGTTCAATAAATAAAGTTACCAATTAAAGGCTCTCTACCTGTGAAACAACTTGATCTAGAATTTGTCACTATTCATTATTTGTAAATTTTTTATAAAGAATCTGTCCTATGCATTCTTCCCCAAAAGATAAAATCTTATAGAAGTTTATTAAGTATTTAAAACTTATTTGCTGGCACACAACTTTCTACTAATCTCTGCAAAAAAAAAAAAAAAAACCCTTCATGCTTTCGCTTACTGCTCAAAATTCATATGGTAAGATACTACCTGCACGTTACCGCTGTAATTACAGAGATGCATTCTGTTATCGAATATTCTACAGTGACAATTTAAATCTACTACACTAACTTTAGAAACAATTCACTAAATCCTATCTTTTTTTTTTTTTTCTTTAAATCCCCATAGACCTCAGTTCACAGAACAAAGCTAATATCTGTATGTAATATCTTAACTGAGTTAAACTTATCCAGCCTCAGGTCTGTTACCCATAAGCAATGCCAACAAGCACACTGTCAACACCCATCTGTAGATACAGGTTTGGGGTTTTCTGATAAAAATAAATAAAATTTTCCTCAAACTCAGGAACCCATCTTGCCAGTCACTTCTTATGCTATTTGCATTCCTTACAAAGAAGATTTTTGATTGTCTTTATAATCCATCACGACAAGTCAGACAACTTTTTCCACACAACCCTCATGCAAATGCTCCTTTATAGTAAGAGTTTCTTTTATGAGAAATCTAAACACCAGAAGTTACCAGTGGACTCGCAGGCTTTGGTTTTGTTCTTTGCACTTCACAAGTTTCTTCAGAGGTTCTAAACAGAAAGATGGTCTTAGAATTAAAAAAACACTGTGACAAAACCAAACACTATATGCCTGTATTTATGTAGCATTAGAACACAGGCATTTTTGCTGCCCTACTGCCCCTGCTTCCCAAAAAGAAAGAATATAAAATAAAAATGAATTAAAAGTTCACACAATTTGCAAGGACCTTGAAAGAGCACAAGATGTTGCACTTAAAACACAAATTAATAGAAAGTGAACAGATGGATTTCAAATAGCAGGTCATGGCTTTAGATAAGACTAATACAGTCCCAAAAAAACCAGGAGCCTGCCGTGGAAGTGCAGGATGGGTTTCCTCCCTCTCTAGCCAGCAGCAGTACAACGCCGGTACGGCTTAAAAATAAACAACTAATTTAAAAAACAAAACAAAACAACAACAAAAAACCCAACCCAAACCAAAGCCCACCCTCCATTCTGTAACACAGACATTCGGAATAAAAAGCAAAGATAAGCAGCAGAGTAACTCTTCAGTACAGGTAGGTGTTTGTTTCTAACATTCACAACTGATTAATTTCCACAGCTCACATGAAAGACCAGGATGACCCAACAGTCCCAGGACACACACATTTTAAGGCCAAAGACTAAGAAAAGGTAGTTTCACGATTCCATTATCACTGAAGATGCATGCAGCACTTTGGCAACTGTGGTCAAGTTCAGCTGAGACCCACAAAGTGCCACTTTACTGAATTCCACCGCTTGTGACTGCATTTGATCCATTTTTAGCACACTGAAACCTCGTGCTTTTTTAGGCATCACTGTTGGGAGGTATAAAAATCCAATTTGTAAATGCTTTTTCACTGTTCCTCTTTGTGTCCCTGCAGTTTGGTTTTGTCGCTTTAGTTTAATTCCTCTATGTTCTTTCATCTGGCCTGAATTTATCTCCCTAAGGAATGCAGGGCCACACTCAGAATATACTCAAAATGTTTAAAATATGTTTAAATGTCAGATAGGCACAGGTTTTCATTCCTATACAAGGTAAAAAATTTTTCTTCTCCTGAAAAAAAGCAGATCCACTTGATCTCAGAATATTTAGTTTCTATCTCCTCAACTGGTTCAGCTAACACAGCTTGTAGCATTTCTGGTCACGAGAGACTTGAGTTTCAGGCTGTATTTCACAATTAAACAGTTTGTTTCTATTACAACTCAGTGTAGCCCTAAAGAAAGCCTTTGAAAGTCTCTTGGTTTTTGTAAGACAGCCATTCCAAGCAGTCCGAGCATATGCTGAGAGGTAGAAGTAGCTCAGAAGATTCTCCAACATAAGTCTGACATGAGGGAGAAGCCCCTTTTGTTACATGAATAACATGAACAAACCTCAATGGACACGTTAATAATAAACCTGGAGGATTTACCATCACTACTATGGTACTGCAGCCATTTTCAGTTCAAATAAAATTACCGTAACTATTTTTGAACGGTACAATTTGCATCCTCCGCAGTATCTCCTCAGCATTCAGACCTGAGGAGCATCTTATCCTACGTGACTCGAGAGTTTTGTACATGTTTTTCAATACTTTGAGGTTGATAAGTTATGGAGAGCATCACAAAGATCCTTATATTTTAAGCAGAAGACTCACAAATTCTTCTAAAAGGATGGTTTTTTTAAAACCCAGATGAATTTTGAAAACATAATCAATATGAAAAAGGTTTCTTTAAAGTCTGACTTTCAGTAAGGAAGAACGTTGTATCTTCTACTAATAACTTCTATGTTGGGCTGTGTTGCAAGACAAATTTATAAAATTTAAAAAGGTAGAGCTTAAGTTGTTCAAGCTTGATAGGAAATTAGTTCCTTGGCCACAAATAGAGGGAAAGAAATAATATTTCATCAAAATAGAGAAAAAAAAAATTGATTGCAAATCTCAAACATATCTGACGAAACCCGAGCCTAATAGACAGTGACAAAAATAACCTGAAAGTGCTTCAAAATTAATGGAAAGGTTAGAAAAAACCAAACCAAACCAAAACCAGCTAATCAAAGCTCATGAAGAAGAAGATCTGGAACAGGAGCAGCTCAATAGAGATCACTAAAGCGATCCCATTTACAGCGGTTCCCACTTCAGCACCTTTGTTTTTACGGCGTTCAGTCCAAAACAATGCTGGCTACCTGTAGGCTAACAAATCATCAAACACTGATGACATTAAAAGTGCTTTTAAATACATGTAATAGCAAAGATCAGAACTTGTAGTGTATCTTGATGATAATATTTCAGTATTCAAGAATAAAGACCTTCATAGTTGTGTATAAAAAAAAAAATAAAAATCTGTCACACTTGGACCTTGTCACCGTGAATTTGTACCTAATACAGCTACATGGAGACTGTAGAGAACAGGCTAATTTCCTTAAATTATCTGACAAGGCTAATAGTTCTCTTGATTCCAAGAGCAATTAACTCTCCACTAATTCAACAGCGGCGCTAGACAACTAACACTAATAGGTCTGCATCTTGCTTATTTGTTATTTCTTTCTCCAGCATTTGTAATGGCCTCTGACTATATAATTTACAAGTCTGTTATTATTTGAGAACATTAATCAATGCTAAAATTGCTTTTGGTCTCGTGTTTATTACACACGTACTTCTCAGAGAGCAACTGCAGAAGCAATAGATGCATTCAGGACATTGCTATGCCTGTGCTGGAAACACCGATACTGTCTAGAATGTGATGTCCAAAACATTAGGGTGAGTTAAGTAAACAAGAAAAGATCTGCAAGTTCCAGTAAATCACAACTTATATTTTTTGTAGAAAATTTTACATCCTACAAAAACCCCATCGAGTAATGCCGTCTAAACACTTCATGCTGGTTGATTTGCACCAAAACCTCCTTAAGGCTTCATACGTTCTTTAATTGTTAAATCTACTGTTCTTGCCACATCACACTGTTCTTATTCATTTTATTCTCCAAAATGCTTGCTTTCATTAATATGCTTTTAACCTTTTACTGCCATAAAAGACTAACTTAATCTATTTTATTTGGCATTTAGCGTTCCCAGCACTTCACAGAGAAAGTCTCCAGTGAAAACAGAGAGCAGGACTGGCTTTGCAAGACGGAGCAAACTGCCGGGAAGTGGCAGCCAAAGTCTGGACCAAAAATCTTGCTAGGCATTTTGTAGTTTGGCATTCCTTCAATGAAATTAAAATAATTAGTATTGCACACTACTGATTTACCACCAAGTGGACCAAAATTAGAAGAAAAGACAAAAATATAAAACATGTCTCGTTCTACAGCCAAGATTTCCCTCAAAGATTATTTTTCTAATATGAAGCCAAGAGATTCCTGAAAAAAAAAATACCATAAACATGGCAGGCTCCAAGGAAACTTGGATCTTAAGCATTTTGGAGCTTGAAGATTAAAACCAGCACTTCCTATTGTACCTGCAAATATTAGAAGTGAAACATTCTACAAAAACATCTTTTGAACAAATAAGCGGCCAGATCCTTGAACAGCAGCAATTTCTAGAGGATTCACACACCATACAAAAAGACCTGGAAATGTGATGATGAAGCTGATGACTGAGCAAACACTTCCAGTGAAAAGAATTTCTAACCTGCAAAAAACCCAGCAAATATCCAACAATCACCTCAAGTTACAAACCTAACTAACAAATTGTAGCCACACATCACAAAGCCTACTTCATGTTCTCAGCAGCACTGTTCTTCGGTCTTCTCTGGATAAGTAAGTTGGAGCTAGATGCCTATTAGTCCATAAAAGTTACCTTAATCCCTATATTTTTAGCTGTACCCATTTCAATTCACCTCAGTTAATATCATTTAGGACAGGAGACATGCTGAACCTACACAGACCTCCCTCGACAGACTTGGTATCGACACAAGACAATGAACCCTGCAACGGAAATGACTTTATCTGATCACACATCCCCTCCAGCACTCGCCTACCTAGCTGCTCATGAGGGACTTCCTGAACCGTTACAGACCGATGCTCTAAGACAAGCCAAAAGTGGTGCTGGGTTTCATTGCAATGTTAATTTTTACAGCAAATTAAGGCAGACAGTTCAGGGTGGTAGCCTCAACCATCCCAGAGTTAGTCGCCCTTGTGTGTGAATCAAGCTTTCATATTCTTTCAAAGGAGGAGCAGACACTAGAGCGAGCAACCCCTTTGCTAACAGAAAATTTTGCCTCTCTATGTTGCTACCAGAAGTAAGGATTTTTCTCTACTTTATTACAACACTTTTCATATTTGTCTTATTTCGCTCTCTTTAAGAAATGTATTCCAGACAGTATTACTGATGATAAATAGAGTAACGTGAATACTTTGCTAACTGCTATTAGAAGACCATGGTAGAGAACATTGGAGTATCTGTGCTCTGAAAGAGATTGAAGTCAGACTTAAGAAAGAAGAATATAACAAATGCAGAATACAGAATGACTGCGCAGACTGATGGACTGATCTACAGAAATAGCATATTGATATTGCTGAAAAAAAATCTAGTATATTGGCTCTTTTCCTAGATTTTCTGTTTTGGCTGAAAGTTATAATCGCAATACACAAAATTACTATGTCTTGCAAAGAAGTGCCAGAAACCAGTGTCCTCAGAAACTGGAACTGGAACCGTTCCAAGCAATCAAACACATTCATGTAACAATGGTCAGGAGCGAGTGGCCTTTTACACAATGGCATGACAGGATAAGCCACCTACTTAACTTTCTGTTCAAGCAAGATATTGGAAAGTTATGTGAACATTTGCGCATAATAATTTTCAGTCATTCAAAACAGGTCAAGATACTGTTCTAACACCGTAAGCAAATAATATATAACATATTTTTTTATATATATCCCTCTATATGTCCCTCTATATGTCCCTCTATATGTCCCTCTATATGTCCCTCTATATGTCCCTCTATATGTCCCTCTATATGTCCCTCTATATGTCCCTCTATATGTCCCTCTATATGTCCCTCTATATGTCCCTCTATATGTCCCTCTATATGTCCCTCTATATATCTCCTTCCTCTGGTCATTGTGGCTTTCAGTCAATGAGGTCAGCCTGCAAGGTTTGCATTTGGACGGGTAACTGTTACACCAGTACCAACAGCAGATAATGGAAGAAACTGGAAGAATCAACTGAAGAAATTTAAAAATAAAGTTGAAAACCTTGTACCTACCTGCAACTGAGGGAAAAAGAGTTTAGTTAGCTATGCGTATTTTTTTGCCCAGCAGTAGAAAGAAATACAGCATAACCAACACCTAGGGTAAACAAAACTGTACAAACTGTATACAAGATGGGTGAAATCATTTCAACCACCGAGAAAAATTTGCAAACTCTGCCTGGTATCTGGGATTTAAGGTGGACTCTTTTTCTTGTACATCTGTAATGATGGAAGTTACACAAACCAATGGGAAAAAATATCTACAATGTCCAGTCTTTGTACATATGACATAGCCCAGAATATATTTCTTGGTGTATCACAAAAGCACAAAAAAAAAAAAAAAAAAAAAAAATCTGTCTTCTTAAAGGCTTTCCTTTTGCCCATTCTATGTACGGCACTTACATCATTCATCATGACTACAGTAACGAGGAAGGCTGAAATTAGCACTCTCTAGAGCATCTATACACTTGCAGGATGTCAGCAGATGTGATTGTCGAATGACAAAAAGGCAAGTGCTGAGAAATATTTGAGAATACTATAATAGCCCAGCACCAGGTAGAATTTTTTTTTTTTTTTAAATTAAAATATAAACCCCAAAGTCATAGCCAAGGGAATTCACTCTCTTGAATATGGAATTGATCTGAATGCAATTACTTCACTCTTTTTAGCTCCATTTGACTTTGAACTAAACATCAATTAGTGCACTAACATAATACTGCAAGATCTGTTAACTCCAATACTGATTTTTCCATAAAAGATCTAAAGCAAATTTATTGGCCTTCATTTAATAGCTTTCAGCAATCACAAATATCACACATGAAAGCTCAACTTCATTTTCTGATGGTCACTTAAACCCTTAATTCTCACAATAAAACTCTCTTAGTTTTAGTTTTAAAACCCTTAAATTAGCAAACAAGACACCACATAATATATGCTACAAGCATAGGTCTTCTCTGAAAAGCTGGGACCTTCAAGTGCTTCAGCTGCAATACAAGCCGTTGAGCCATGGCCAATATAAACTAATTTGAATAATCAATATGACAACCTTATTTTTCTAATGCAAACAGGATTGATACAGTAAGGTGTCTCACTGCCACATCACAGTCATGGCCTCTTTTAACCCCTAATTAGATTTAGGCGATTATCCCTGCTCTTCCTTACAAGTGTACAGCCCGGATAAGAGATGACAAAAGCTATCTGCCACTTACTCAGCCTTTGCAGACTGCAGGTTATCCAGGGAGATACAGGGTAAGATCAGCAAACAATTGTTATTCATATCATCTACAGTTTTAAGATAGTCACAGTTTTCCATACATGCTAAGTGAAAATAGCCCAGAGCATTAGGTAAATGCAAAACGCTTAAGAACATCAGGGTTACACAGATGGAAATTCAAGGTGATGTTAGGGAATTATGTTTAATTCAAATTGGTTATCACAAAGAAAACTATCTAGCAATGATTTTCTTTTTCAGACAGGAAACACTGAGTTTTCAATAGATTGGTGTTCATTGTTTATTTGCGTGTAACACTGAGTATTTTACATGGCTATTTCTAAAAAAAAATTAAAATAAATAAATAAAAAAATCAAACTGAGAAACAGCAATCCCAATAGAATTACATAGCTAAACAAAGTACTAACAGACAGAGAAGATCTATTACAGAAATGTAATCACATTTCATTTACAAGAACTCTTATCTCAAGCACTTAAACATAAAATTTAAACAGTTTTCCATTTTATTGTACTCAGTATTTGAGCTAATAAGATATAAAAGTATAATCATGTTAGCAACATTTCTATTGCATTACATAAACACAGTACTAGATTAAAGGCAGACCAGGAAAAAGAAAGCATGATGTTGCATATAAAACTAAAAACTTCATTTCTCCTGGCAGAAATAAGTATCACTGGTATCATGTGTGAAAACTGCGACGCTAAAATTAGATCATATGTTCACAAAATGTCTATTCCCATACTGACTTAAAAAAAAAAAAAAAAAAAAAAAAGAAAAAGCATTTCCATACATATTATCCGTCTGTGAATGTGTTTAGCACGCTGTTGTAACCAAAGAAGAAGTATTCCCCTATAGCATGCTTTTATTAGCCGGCTATGCGATCACAGAACTGGAAGGATCATTTATCCAAGTCAGGTGCAACCCACTCATGATTGGAGTACAATTTTCAGAATTGTTTAAAAGACATTTGGATAGCACTTTGACAATCACTGAAAGGTAATATATTTTTAAAAATACTGTAGATCCTGTGCTTAAACACTCCCTATCAGCAATACCATATTCAAGCTAAAGCAGACTACAATGCAATCTCTGCAGTGCCTCTTTGGGCTTTATTTCCCATGGAAGAATCACTGCTGCTCTTCCCAGTTTTCTGCTCCTTCCCCGTCTGAGTCAGAAGCAGCAGGGAACTGTCTTCTCCTCCGTCACCCCACCAAGAAAAGCCACCCTGACGTCAAAGGACCTGAACATCGCGGGGACCTCTTCTATGCAGCAAACATAAAACAAAATTCATCCTAGATTTTCACCTATGCACTAAGGCTTTTTACTTGTTACTATTATTTATACCCATGCCTTTCAACAATTTGTGATTTTATGAACTCATTTTTCCTAGTAAAGGTTTAAGATATGGTCACCTTGAAGGTGTACTACTTAACGGTCCGAGCAGCAACGCAGAAACTAGGGGTATGTGCTTCCTCCTAACACTTCTGACACACGACCCGACCTACGGTCCCTGACATTTCTCTTTCTCTGCAAAAAAACAAACAAACAAAAACCAAACAAAAACCAATTTCTTTATGGGATTTTGTACATTTGAGTGGCCTTTTGAAAATGCAAAATCTTATCTGACCGTTACTGCTTCTTTTCAAACAAAGACTACAAAGCTCTATGTGCTTGCCTAAAAATAACCAACCAAACACATCTATAAATGGGGGAAGCAATAATGAAAGACAACGATTAGTTTTCTACTCAGGTTATTGGAACTTGTGAGAAAACCTGTTTATGAAGAATCTTATTTTAACCTAATTCCATAAAATTCTCATTAAATTGCAGAAAAATTACACATTGCATCCTCTATAAATATTTTCCATGGGTTGGATAAAACCAGTTGATAAAAATGGTTTGATACTGAGAAAACAGTCCGTTTGAAAAATTTCTCCTGCCCCTTTTTAGTTGTTTTTGAAGTTTCCCATTGGACCGCTTTGCCTTCTCAAAAAAAAAAAAAAAAAAATCCTATAATAATTCAGAATCTTTTCCATTTGCTAATACAAATACACAGGCGTGGGGTTTTTCTGTACAGAAACTTGCAGTACAGAAAAGGAAGAGAGGGCAAACAAAGAACATCTGTTGTAACGGGACTGTTCACAGCAAAAATTCCTTCGGTCTCACAAATACCCCAAAGAGCCTAACGCACCCTGCAGCAAGGAGGGGCGAAGCCTGCCGCTGCCGGCAGTCGAGGCCATGCCTCCTGCCCACCCAGAGGGGTTTGGGTTTCGTCCGGCGGGTTCAAGCCGCCCTGCTGCCGGCTGGTTTGCTTCCCCAGGCACCTCGCCACAGCTGGCAGCCCCACAGCCCCGCTCTGGAGGAGTCACGGACCCACCGACAACCCCTTCGACTAAACACCTCACGGAAAGGTGAGCGGAGGTCAGCAGAAAGCAAAGAACGGGAGCCAGGGCTGCAACACCGCAGATCCAAACCACAACTACTCACCACATCTCTCGAGATAAATATCTCGAGATAAATCCATCGTATTTGAAAGACATCTCCAGCCGTTGCATCGCACCCGTTCCAGTATCCCCAACGCCCACGCGGCGAAGGACCTCTGGCACGAAACTCATCCCCACGAATTCACAGCATCTTCCCTCCTGTGACGCACCCACATCTCAACTGTTTCATAATATTTCACTTCAAATCACTTAAAATTTTGAGTTATAGCGCAAGTTGGATAAGCTTGGGATAAGCAATGCTTTCTGGAGGTAGGCGAAAAGGGGCCACTGGGGATATCACATAAGGTGACAGTATCGAGAAATGTGGGATTGTCACTTTTAACCTTTTTTAATATTTTTCAGTTTTCAGGTGCTGAACTAATATAACTTCAATATATAACTTCATTAAAAATATATTATCAGCAGTTGAGGCCTACTTTGGATTGAATAACCTGACCATCTTCAAAAATGTTTGCAAACCCATACGGCGCAGCCTCTGTTCAGCAGGGAGCAGTGTAGATATATTACTTGATTTTATTTCTTCAAGTGCTTAACTCTTAGGATCAGATTAGTGATAATTTTACGTTAAATCTATCAAAACCTAGGAAACTTTGTCAGAAGAAAATTTCTCTCTCATAAGGAAGGTGAGATGTACAACCTGAAAAAAATGCATTTCCATTATTCAGAATATATTACTAAGACCGCGTGGAGTATAATTTTCAAAAATAATAACCACAAGTATATAAAATTTCAAGCATTTAACATCTCAGTCTAAACATCTAACATCAATTCACTGAGTTGTTATAGCCTGAATGCTTAAAAAAAGAAAGACAAAAGTAGCATATTAATTAAAATAGAAAAAGTAGTAAGTTACTTATGGACACCCAAGAAGATACGTAGGGTGGAACACAGAATTTCCCATGACCTGTATTCTTTCCTGCTTTCCTTCCTCTCTGTATCGTGCCCACCACTGAAAAATGAAAGGTAAATTGCACTGCAAGGAAAAGCTGCCAAACAGCGAGAGTGTAAATGCAGCAATGAAAGCTAAAATATGTCAGTCCGGCCTTGTACATAATGGAAAGGGAAAAACAACCGAGAAGAGTTGGTGGGAAGAAAAAAACAGTTTGAAGTTCTTAACATGCTGCAATATGGAACGTTCAACATGGCTCTACTGTGATTTTTTTTAATTTATGAATTGTGCTTTAATCTGTACTTTATTGAAAATAAGCAAGCAAAATCTCCAATGTTTCCAATTAATATCGGTACAGCTATTTCTCAGGAGGAGAGATTTATTTTATAACCTTTAAAGTTAATGGAAATAGCTTTCAACAAGCTCTGGGGCCTAACGCTTGTTTTCGTTTTTTTAACAAATTAATTGGTGGATTTTAATCCTTTGTCCTCCCCTATACAAAACACAGCCTGACCTTTCAAATAAGATTTAATGTCTTCCACTACATATAAGCCCCTACCTCCTCCTCCATCTTCGTGCTCCTGACTTACAGAAGATCTGCCATAAATTAACTCCCAGTAGAAACTAATGCTGCAACATTAACTAAAATTTCATACAGAGATTGTGCCGTATGAGGTTTTTTAAACATCGTTTAACATGGTCAGGAAATACAGGGTTTTACTTTCACATCGGAATTCCAAAAAAAAAAAAAGAGATAATTAAGCAATTGCACACAGCTGAACCCCTGTGACTGACTGACGGCTCAGCAGGTCTGTGTCTCCAGCACAGCACAAAACCAAGATCCTTGTTGTGAAGAACAACATCCAGGTTCTTCTACAGACAGTTGCTCAGATTCTTCCTGAGCCATTCGCTGTCAGTGGATGATCCACAGTATAAATATTGTTAGTGGCTGACAACTACTTACTGCCAAAATCTGATAATTCTAAAAAATTAAAAAATAAAATAAAATAAAAAATTCCCCCTCTTTTTCTGCACTAGCCCAGCTCCCCCTTGCCCTCGCTGAGGGCCCGGGCACGGCGGCAGGCGGGCACAGCCCCGCGCCAGCCCTTGGCTACCGACCCGGGGACTCGCAGAGCCTCCCGAGGCACCAGCCACCCTCACGCTCCTCTCCGGGGGCTCAAAGCAAATGACCCTCTCCTTACACGGCTACCAAAAGAGGAGAGGATTTTTGTGCACGTACAAGGAGGAGAAAAGGAGGAAATAGAAAGGAAAAAGGGAGATGGTAGAGACAGACGTATGAAGCCTTCTCACTCCTGCCCCCGCAGAGGCATAGGAAGCATTCCCCATCACACTCTGCTAAACGCTTTCCTATATATCCATTGTGTGTATTTCTTTAATATTTTTCAAAGCACAGAGCAATGCCCACCTGACGAGAATCAATGGAAAAAAACCTTTTCCCTTTGTGACACAGCATGATCCCATTAAGCAGCCTCAAAAGATTCTGCTCTGAGCAGCAAAGTCAGACCTTCCTGATCAATTCCTTAATCCATTTTGAGAGAATGGACTGATCTTGCTTTTTCGATTTCAGTCCAAGAAAAAATCATTCCCAACATAATTCACCATTAAATGGCCTTGTCTTACAAGAACTTCAGCTGCTGGCAGCAGATGAGGAGCAAGTCAGAATCCAGGAGAATCACCAGCACATCTAACATGCTTCCTCTGGGTCTTCCCATTTCTACCCTGAAAGTCACTCAAAGCATTTGCCAGTCTAGTCCTTCATGGATCTTTAAAGATGTTGCTTTTGACACTATAAATAACGTTGATGCCTGAAGTGGAAATGATTCCCGTACTTTTCCTCCAGAAAAACTTCAATTTGTTAGGTTACCACTGCGGTTGCCATAATCTATGAAAAAAAGGGAATAAAACCAACACGATGCTGAAGTATTGTTGTCACAATAAAATGTGGTGCAGGCTGGAGATACTACACTCCACGTGCTGGCGGATTCTGCTGCAGAACTGAAGATGTTTTATTCCAAGGTTGGATCAGATGCTGTGAACAGAGATGAGACATGCGGAGCATGTGCACCCGCTATATTCTGAACTCTCCTCTGGGAAATCAGGCTCAGATATGCTCAGAATGGGAGATTTGGGTTGGGCAATCTTCTCCATGGGAAGATTTTGGGGGTTGGTCTCTTCTGCCAAGTAACAAGTGATAGGACGAGAGGAAACGGCCTCAAGCTGCGCCAAGGGAGGTTTAGATTAGACATTAGGAAAAAATTCTTTCCTGCAAGAGTGGTCAGGCCTTGGCACAGGCTGCCCAGGGCAGTGGTGGAGTCCCCATCCCTGGAGGGATTTAAAAGACGCGTAGATGAGGCGCTTGGGGACATGGATTAGTGGGCATGGGGGGGTTGGGTGGACGGTTGGACTCGATGACCTTAGAGGTCTTTTCCAACCTTAGTGATTCCATGATTCTATGATCTAAGAACCCTCCCACTTCAATGGGAAATTATTCTAATGAAATGGTGCTGAAGTAGAAAAACTGTTCAGCTTGCTTCCTTAGCGGCGCCCAACTACACCTACGCAGTGAAGATTACCCCACCGGCCCTAGACTGCCCTGGATCTGACAGAAAGACACCCACCAAGGACAGGTCGCCGTTGGCATCTGCTGGAATACAAGCAGAAAGTTAGCTCATGACACTTTTATGCTTCTTGTCTTAATTGCAAGGGATCAGAACCGCCTGATGGTTTAGGCCTTTTCCCTCCTCAGGTAGCTGCTTCTTAATGCCATCTCCTACCGCAGCAGGCAAATAATGACGAGTGAAACAGAAGTATGCAAATGTTTGAGCACTCCCATTTTGTTTGCAGGATAGGAGAAACAATAATGCAAAGAATTAGCATTTTTAAAAAATAGGTTTGAACTGACTAAAACATAATTCTGTAACCCTCAGGTCTCCTCAGTACCACAGACTTAATGTTTAATGGGCCACAAGCTCTGCCTTGAACTAAAAAACCTTCTGTGGAATTATAGCATTCATTTACCTACAGATTCACCTGTATTTTTAGTTCTTCCTCTATATTACTTAGTAACTATGGCTAAAACTTCCACAGGAACAAAAAGACCAAACAGATCTCCAAATGCAACTCTTGTCTACAAACCCAGCGTGGGGACACAAGAGGAGGAAGGACAGGGAAGGGAAGGGACGACTACTACTATGAGAGCATCCTGCCCATCCTGCAGAACCAGGAGATGCCAAGGATGAAACCAGAGCCTGGAAGTAAAATTACACTCTTTCCAGCTTTCCAACATACATAAGAGACCTGTGCAAATATGTGTTGAAATCTACAACAGGTTTGTCTTCTGCCTTTTTATAAAGCAATCCTTAATGATGCAAATAGTTTCTTTTGATACATTCATTAAATAATTTTTTAACCAAAAACTCTTACTACATTAAATGTTCCCAAATTCTTTTACTTCATTCAAAAATTTAGATAACTTCACTTAAGTTTTTCATATTCTTTTATAATTCCAAGTAAGAACAGAAAGGTCCAAAACTAGATTGGTATTAGAAATACTTTCTTCAAACAAAGATGTTCTTCCTTCCCTTCCTAATCAAAAGAAGCAGATGTTTTATAATGCCCATAGCAGGTAAATTCCATTCCAGAAAAAGCATTCTTTAACCAAAAAAACAAGGTGAAACAGAGAGAGCTTAATATTTTAACATGAAATTAAATTTTACTTTACAATAGCATGTCCCTTGGATGGGTTTTTTTCACTTGCCTCTTGTTTGCTTGCTCAGAGGAGGCAGCGTTTGGTGTGTTTGGTTTGGTTTTTACCTACGTGACTGCTAGGGACTCCTCTGCTTTAGTTCCACGATAGCAAGACGCTGTGTACGCGGGTAGGTGATTACTGTATCTCTGCGGTTCAGTATCTGCAGGGTGTCTGAATGCCACTCTAACTACTTAAACCCAGTAAAGAGATTACAGCTCACACTAACTGGATTTTCACAGCTCCGTATCATTCAGTTTGGATTCCTCATGCACAGATTAAGAGAGGCCATTAAAAGAATAGTCAGCTGCTCTCAAAGTGCAAGGTGTCTCGGTAAAAAAAAGAAAAAAGAACGACATGTTTACATTCAGAGTGTGTGTGTGTGTTTGTACATGCGGGCAAATGAAACACTCCTGAAAGAATACTCTGTATTTAAGGAATTATTCAATTTTAAAACCCAAGATAATGCAAATTATGTAGTTATAAAAGGACAATCATGGTGGTTGGCAGTTTTAAGGACCGGATAGTTTTGAAAATTTTAAACAGCTTAAAAGAATGTGTGTCTTTGAAGATACTGCCTTCAAATGCATTCCAAAACCTATTTCTGTAAATATGGAGAACTATAATTCCCTCTGCATAGTACATGAATTTAGCAGGGAAGCTAATTTAACAAGCATCTCTAACTGCTAGTCTGAACTGCAGAACTTGAACGCAAAACGTGTATTTTTGTACCTAGTACAAGAAGTACTTAGTGAATGAAAATGCAACGGTTACTCTGTGGGTACAAACCATTTACTTTCTAGACTCAGCGGTTCTCCGACACCTTCTGCACAGTTGTGCTCCGCAGCTCACGCACGTGTACTATCCGCACTGCTTTTTTTACAGCCGTCTGGTAGTGAAAGAAATCATACCATATGCTGCTGTCTCAATGTCACAGCCCATTAAATAAATGGCCATCCTTTTTAGTCTTAAAAGGGGATTTTTAGCAAACAAAAAGAAAAACAAGGCCAACACAGCTCAGACGACAATAGCAACAAATCTAGGTCAAAGGCAAGTGACCCTAGAGCTACTCTGGGCATATGGACATCTCGGTCCTTTGCAGGGGCAAACTCTTACTCTGCTCCCCATTACCCTTTGGCTGACTCACCGTGGAGGAAATTGTCCTCATTTGGCCTTTCAGCTGCTTCCTTCTGGTTTCCAAACCCTGAACATTTTTTGCCAGCAAAGCTAATCAACTCATTTTTCTAGCACCCTTAAAATGCTCCTATGTACCATCAGCACCCTGCGTCCTGGCTACTCTCATGAATCTTTCTCTTGAGCATCTGGATGGGAAGGAATCCAAACTACTCAATTCGTTTTCCATCAGAAAACAAGAATTTTGAAAGGGCAAGTTATGAAATCTATCTGCATACAACACACCTCAAAGAACCACCATGAGTACAAGGTAACTTCTTTGGTTACCTACATATTTGGATTCTGCCTGCAGTAATACGAGGTATTTATAATCAGCAGCTACCATGCTATAAGCATTTTGCTATGTGTAATAACTGCAAAACCACTCTAGTGCATGATCTTCATGATAGCAACATTTAATCAGCTGTAAACCTGTGAATGAGGACTAAGCATGTGCTACCTATACATTTCTAGATCAGAGAACTCCTGCGGCAGCGTGAGGACCCCTGTCGCTGAAAACCTCCAGTACGGGTATGAAAATGAAC
The DNA here is from genome assembly GCA_013400755.1 of Pelecanoides urinatrix. Lineage (NCBI taxonomy): Eukaryota > Metazoa > Chordata > Aves > Procellariiformes > Procellariidae > Pelecanoides > Pelecanoides urinatrix. The sequence continues at coordinate 60,517 of VZTQ01012774.1, read as the reverse complement.
AGGCTTCCTGACAAATCCATAGCTACTTCCATAGCTCCTGGACAAAAACTGCTCTCCCATTTTGTTCCGCTCTCAGATGCGCAAGCAGATCTCAGCCAATGCAAACACCAGGTTTTCTTTGTGTCCATGAAGTTTAGCATCACTTTGGAACGCGTAGGGTTCTGAGAAATAAACGTTAGTAAACACGTCCACTTCATGCAAGGCTGAGAAAAGCCATAACGTGGTATTGCTGTCCAAACATCATCTTGTAGCACATAAAAATGCCCCTTCTGCCTATAGAGTGAGCAAGACAACCATCACTCAACTACTGAAGCAATAAACTTTAAAAATACAAAGACAAAATTGTAATGACTAGAGATAGACCTTTTGTATTAAAAAAAAAAAAATATCTAGCAATCATTTGATGGACAACTTTTCCAAAATGCCACATCATAACCCCTACCACCTAAGCGTTTAGACAATTTCTTCTACATTCTTCATTCACACGCAAAGTCTCACTGACTTTTGCCACAGAGTCCTCGATGAAATAAGTGTTGTGATGCGTTGCTACAAGATCAACCACTACTGCAATATTTATCCATATGATTTCACTTCCGTGTTTAAAAGAGATCAAAGAGCATCAGGACATCTGCCCGGAAGATCTGTCCGCATTTGCTCTCCCCCTTGAGATTCTCACTACAGAAGTCCAAACAAAATACGGAAGTTTAAGAAATTTCTATAAAAATGGTTAAGAATACTGACCTTTGTTCTACAATGAGCATTAAAGCAGCACAGGTCACATCTGCTTTTATTATTGCAGCTTTAAAATATGGTGATAAAAATTGTGACAACATAGTGAAGGCATATGAAATTATCCTTTAGGGCTGTACGTATATTTAAGATTTGAGGAAGAAGTAATATAAAAAAAAAACAAAATTTGAATTATTGCTTTTCAGTGAGATGCCTCAGACTTCAATTCTTTCTGGAAGAAAAGTATCACAAGTGCAATCTTTCTACCTTACACTAAGGAGGTGATTAGTTAAGACCTGCACCTCACGAGGCAGCGTAACATAAAAGTTCTTCTATACAGGATTGGAAAACATGGGGAGGGGTAAGGCAGGGATTTGAAATAATGGTACTCTTTCTTCACAATTTCCAAAACCTATTAAACTTTTATTATAGAACTCTGACTAAGGAAAAAAAAGCGCCAAAGTAATTTGTTTTTGTTTTTTTAATAAAGAAATTGAAATATTTTCCATATAGTCAATTCTGCAGTTCAAAATAACAAAATAATCAACTGCAGAAGGTTTCCCTACCATAAGTTATGTTGTACTTCACATTTCTACATTTTGAGTCTTTCTGGAATTAACAGAGATAAACGTTTTAAAAAAGAATAGTCTGAATCCCACATGCTGGCCAGCTGGATTTTGTTAGTGTTTGATCATACTAGAATTCTACTATGCTTCCATTTTAATTATGTTTTCAGCTTTTCTCTTCATGAATGTTTATGATATAAAACAACACAAATAGGAACTAGTGATTGTTCTTACTGGGATGCTCTGTGGGGAAGCACCATAGTACATCAGCCTCTTGTACTATGTGCTGATGCTTAGCTATGCAAAGGGTGGAGGGTCTACTGGGACACTTCCTGATAACAAAAATAACACAACGTTATTAATCCTTTCAGATTCAGAGGTTATAAACATTAAAAGTTGTTCTGACTAATTACAACAGTTAGTAATTATTTAATAACACAAAAAAGACGTTTCAGGAAAAGGTGAGCTACCATGTAGTCACATTTACTCAGCTTTTTTCTTCCATGCATTGCTCCCTTTTAAACTCTGCGAAAAAAAGATTTTTTTTTTTCCTTATATACAGCATTACATTACAACTCTCCTGCCTACAGCTTATTTTAAGGCAATTTTCATACCAGTCGTGGTAAGGCATCCCTGCTTCCCATTGAGAATCTGCAGTGCTGGCAGATTGCGCGGCCGCTTGCTAACACAGGCAGAGTGATCCTAAGTGGAAGAAATCGAGGAATGTGAATGAGGGTTGAAGTGAGCGGCACTCATCAGCTTCTTATGTCGGGTAAAAGGAGACTGGATTTCTTTCAAGGAAAAACTACAAATAAACTGGTCAACAAAACTGAATGTTTCAAGGGTGAAAACTAGTTAACTGCTAGAGACTGAAGGTAATTAGCTTCCATCCAAGGAACTTTCACATCAAAACGCTGAGGACCACACTTGCCTGAGCACCCGCCGCTGCTCCTCCGTGCTACGGGAGATACAGCTGACACAAGTCTGCTTCTGGAAAACCAATGCTGAAGGGCAGAAGGCCGAAATACTCTTCGAAATTAAATGTCAAAGAAAGTGTAACTCAATCAGTGTGTGCTCCCCAAGTAGTTTAAGCAAACCCTCGTAACCAGAATAATAGCAAAGTCAGAATAATAGCAAAGTCAGGCAAAAACATTGCTGGGAGGGGAGAAAAAAAAAAAAAAAAAGAAAAAGATAACAAGAGACAGAAAGAAAGGTAAAAGCAGTAAAAATAAATAAATAAATAGAGGGGGCTTTTTTTTTTTAATTTTCTTTCTGGAAAAATAACTCCCTGGCCATGCCAATACATCTTGAAGATCCTTGAAAGCCCACTCCGTAGGAAGTCAAAGCAATTGGCTGGCAGTGAAAGATACCCCAGGTCGGATAAAGGGGCTCAACTTCTCATAAAATTTTAGAGGTTTATTATCTGCTATTCTTCAAGAAGCTACCAAAATAAACTACTGTAACTAATAAGTACTATCAGGCATTTTAAAACTTTATTATAACAACCTCTCAGCAGTGTGACTGTAGCTGTTATAAAGTCCTCATAATTTAGTCCAGACACTGAAAATAAAAACACTCAGATTAAGGGAAGATTTTTCCCCTCTGACAAAAGAACAAAGAAGGCTCTACTACAAGTACTCAACTATTTTCCAACACAGGACTGAAGTAGTTTGGTTTCAGCATTCAAAATGCATTCTCTAATTTTAAACAGATTTTAAAGTAGTTCTACAATTTTTCTACTAATTACTGTGTTTAATATGGACATATGGCAACAGACTCTACTACTCTTGAACGGGGCATTTTCGCTAGTGACACTGTTCATTCCACTGTAGATAAGGGTCTGTCACGATTTTATTATAAGCATCTACTCTAGGATGCATATAACTCAACAACAAAAATATAATCAAGGTTGAAACATGGCATGCAAGATCTCAGCCCAGAAGCAATCCTTATTTATTGTGTTTTGAATCAAAACTTACAAAAGTAGTATGCTATTTTTCCTTTTGAACTCTTAAACTGCAGAATAAACACAACGTACTTTCACTATATTATCCTCGTAAGCCTCTTTAAAATAAGTTCTAAAGACAATCCAAATAATTAAAAATAACTCATGAATTAGAGACCGAGAGCAGTGCAAATTAAACACGCGTTGTAGTACCCTGAACATCAATTTACATTTGCACATTTCTGCTACTCCATAAATGTATTTTGTCATGTAAGGTTTTAAAGAAAAGGTCTTAGAGTGACAAAATCAGTCTCAGTGTGTCAAAATCCCATTTGTAAGTGAATAGAGATGATTGAACACAAATACTTAGGCCAACAACTACAGAGACTATATTTTGGAAGCAGCATGTGCATAATTGGATCAGATAAACACTAACATTTTGCAGATTTTGAGCGGCACCTCTTGTCACCATGGACAGTATGGGAAGTGATAAGCTACTCGTCCTTCTTATGTCTAACCGATTAACATAAACATGTTGCACCCAGAAGAATTGTTCCCGATCTGAATTAAAGCTTGATGATTGCTGAGTGTGTTAGACCTCATGAAGGTTTCACGTCCTTAAAAGCATGACCATTTTTCCCTACTTATACCAGTTGGTCTAAAGGAAAGATATTATTTTTCCCAGCCAACTCTGCTTCTTTTATAACCTTAAACTGTCATGGCTACAGCAGCACAACTCTTGGATTAAGTACGAAGATTTATGAAAATTTTGTGCAGAACAGCCTTGTATTACCAATACTATTCAGGCAGTAGTGTCATGTTAAAAAGCATTTGGAAATTACATTAGCAATGGCAGACCCGCCTCCTACCTCTCATTTTTCCCTGCTTACATAACCCTTTTTTAGGACCATGGTAGGAGGCAGATGAAGAAAAAGCTTCTTTCTCTGAAAGCAACAGAAAAGCAACAATAAAAAAAATAGAAGAATTTTTTTTTTTTAAGTCCTCTTTATATACAGGAAAGCTTTTTTTACAAATTTATTCACCGCAATAATAAACAGCAGTTGCGGATTCCATGCACATCAGGATTATTTTCTGATAACCAAACTCTGTAAGAATATGTACTAATTTCGTACACTCAGAGAAAACAGAAAATCCTTCTCAGTCTCCAAAAGCAGGCAGCCGGTGAAACGCCTTGCAGACAGCAACTGAGACCCAGTGCTCACAACACAGCAGAGGCAGCGGCTGCCAGCACCACGTCTGTACGGCGCGGATTTGAGACGAACTGCCCGGCCCTGCTCCGAAGGAGAGGCTTACCCCAAGCAGCAGGAGGAGGTACTGGTTACCTCTATTGAACACGGACATCGCGAGCTCCTCCTTTCCTGCTAGCCCCGAGACATTACCCAACACAGGAGCAAAAGCAGCTTTAGGCTTCCTTCAGCCAGGCAGCGTTGCCGGAGCTAGAAGTCCGTGGCTGTAGCCCAAGGCAGCAGCCTGCCGGAGCGGGCACCCACCTGGAGGGAGCCGCCAACAGCGTGCTCACGAAGGGGCAGTGCCAATTAAGCCTGAAGTATGCATTAGTTGCAAAGAACAGGAGATTTTCTGCAATATGACACGATGACAAAAGTAGGATTACAGATATTTTCAGTAAAAATGCTGGTGAACATTCACGCAAAGGGAATTTGTTACACAGGCACCAACGTCTTTTGGAAGTTGAGTATCTTGGCCGCAGAAATGCTGAAAGTGGTTAAGCAATAACATGAATTAACTTCTTGCTAAATCATAACTGGTTGATGTGTTCTACTGGTAAACTTTTTTAAATGTACTCGTATAACTCAAAGGATCCAAGACTTCTCCCCATTCATCCTAATTAAGGGAAGGGGCAAACCTCTCATTTCAGGCTGGAAAAGTTTGGTTTACAGTAGAAGTGCTTCAAAACAAAAATACATCACTGGAAGAATGACATATTCCTTAAATATGAATAATCAATTGTGCTTTACTCTAAAGTAGTATGTTATCAATTAAATAGAGTAGAATCAAAATGAAAAAATGTTCATGTGATCTGTCAAAGCAAAGTTTCTCAGAATAAACCATTTTAAAATATATTCACTTGCTTATTAAAAGCCTAGCGTTTCACAGGTCTTCAGTGTAATGCACAACCAAAACGTGGTAGAAGTATCGTTCCTTCCAATCAAACATTTACCCTTCGCCACTGGTGAAAGGCAACAAGATCTCTTTACAACGTCTCGTCTTTTTCAATAAATTTTGCATGAAAACATGTTGCCCAAGCACAAAGTTGCCTGCTGTCACATTGGAAGTATGATAAATGTTTAATGAAAACAACACCACACAGCTTGGTGTCAGACAACAGCTATCACACAGTCCTGCTTTGATCTGAACAGACACTTAAAAGGAGTTCTGAGCGCGCTTTGCACCACAGAACTCTATAACCTATATGCAAATAGGAGAAAATTACCATAAATGACTTCCTACTGCATAGTGTGGCAAGAGGTAAGGAGAAAAAAAAAAAAAAAAAAAAAACAAATCTGACAAGCTCCAGGAGTGTCTGACTGCTGTCAAACTCTGAGAAGTCCAATATTCCCAATTTACTTCTAATGTCTTCTGCCAAGCACCGCCAAGCTCATCAACAGGCATTTATCACCCAAGTACCGTCAGCAGAACCTGCTGGGACGCTGCCAGGGCTGAGCACAGAACATAAAACTCTGCGAGAGCTTTGGTTAAATGCCGCTTAAACAGGTCCCCTAGACAGAGGGACCTCAGCAAATATTTAAAAACCTAACATACGGAATTTAAAGGAAAACTGAAGATTGTGTTTGAAAAAAATAACCCTTCAGCTCTGTCATATCTGTCAAAATATTTAAGGAGCTGTGAAACCATTAATGCACAAATGTATCAATAGCCTTATTAGGTATCAGAAATTTAAATGGTGGTCGAGTTTGATTAATGGCACAACACTTCTTTTTTCATGACAACTGAGAAGCTGCTCTTAATTTATTCCATTAAAAATTGTCAAAACCACTTTAAAAAGTAATCCAAAATTCCACTACTAAGAAAGCTGGGGTGAAACCCATAAATCTAGTAAAAGTTATTTAAAGCTAACAAGTTTTTAGTAGGTCTTTTCCCCCCAATTCAACAATGAACAATGATTCTTATGAAAAGCATGTCTCGGAATGCCAGCACTTGCATGTTTTTAAGCAAATCATGACTTTAAACATCAAATTCAACAGCACACACATACAGGTCAATGAAAACATGTATGCAAGTTGTTTTAAACCTAGTGAATTAAAAAAAAGCATAAATAAAAGATGAATGTAATGCTTCGATTAGCAAAAAAATTAGTGGAAAAAATATTGCAGTGGTATAATTACGTGTTTAAGTAAATCAGTACTATAAAACACTTCATTTTTGAAGACTTTGACATCTGAAGACTACTAGCATGCAACAGTTGCTGGTCTAAACGTGGGATCTGGGAGCGGAAGGAACACCGTTAGTGACTGAGCTTTCAGAGCAGCCTGCCAGCCCTGATTTGCAGTCATCAGGTCCACCTTGTGGAACGTGACAGAAGTATGTCGCGCAAGGAGCACGCAGCACACCCCAGCCGCCGCCGAACACCCCGCCCCAGCCCTCCCTGCGAACCTCCTGGCCATTTTAACAAAGCCTCGAGGCATTTGATGACAAGTTCCATATGTCACTCTGATCCAGTCCTCAAGTCATGATTTAACAGAACTACGTACCATTATGTTTAGAAATACTAAAAATGTACCTATTTCCCAGATTGAACACCACCTTGGAAGCATGCACGTTAGGAACAGTGACTTATGTTGATACCTTTAAAGCACTACAGAAAATACCTCATTGCATATATCAGACAAAACTGCAGTGCTAATACGCTTGTCAAATAAGCCACCTTAGAACATTTACATAGTTGTATATAGTCTAGCTGTATCGTAGACAGTAGAAGTATATAGTCTAAGTATATAGTTGGATACAGTCTAGCTCATACTGTATTAGCAATTCATACACCATAGAATAAAGAACAAAGCTTTCAAACTGGACCGCTGTATTACGCTTTGAAGCCAGAGAAACGTGGGAGGGGAAGAAGGGTTGCTCTATTTCATTACAAGCAAATAATTGCTGCTTTCCAGTGAACATGATTCATCACCTCTTAAAACAAGTCACAAATGAAGGAAACAAAATGTGTGTCGGGAAGTCTAAAAGACAGTGGTAAGGAAACATCCCATAGGTGCCGTACATGTATAAAATAAAGATCACATTCTGGGACTGGCTGGAAGCCTGCTTTAGTCTTATCTAAGGGGACGCCAGAAAAAAATCCATACATATACATCACATTTGCATGTCAGAAAAAGCATGCTAAGATTGTGTCATCCTAGGGAGGCAACGGTACGTGAGCCTAAGGCACCTGGACCTCACCAGAAAGGATCAGAAGGAACTGAAGCTTGAACCTCTTCCAATCACAGTCTTGATGTAGAGCTCAAGTAATACCAGCGCTGTTGTAACAGGAGAAAGCTGTTTTGCTTACCTGTAACTTACCTTTTCTAAATATAGTCCTTTCAATAAATTAGCATTTGATCAATAATCCAGACTGTTTCTAGCACCTGGTTTTCCTATTTCGCTGGGACAGAATCTTTTTCAATAGGAAGAAAGGATTCTGTAATAAAACCCCCACTGTCATTAGTTCAAATCTTATTTTCAAGCGTATGTTTCTTTCCAGAAATTAGTGCAATTCAGCTTTACCAAACAACCGACAAGGTTTGGAGTTTTTTTTAATTTTTCTTTTTTTAATCAGATTCATAGGACAAAGTACATCACTATACTTCCAGGAGGACTATCATTAGTTTTCCCATAAGCAATCAAAACCACACAGCAAGGGCCTACTGTGAGAACAGCAACGCCCTTCTGGACAAGTCATTGGAAACTAAACCCAACCTGTGCCATTCCCTTGATGCAGAGACAAGGCTCGTCCCGTTCTATTCAGTGACCTTTCCTGACCGATGCTATCCATTTTTCTGGTTTAGCCCCGAGTGCATACTCTCGTGTAAGATTCGTTTTTGCAAGGGAAAAGAATGAAACCAAGAGAAGAAAACGGGCAATGGGACAGCCAAATGTAGGACCTGATAAGCGACTTTGGCGGAACAAAGAACAGTAAAATTTTGCTTTTTTCAAATAAGCAAAAATTTAATAACAGAAAATCACTAGACTAAAACTTATTGGTAAGAACTAGACACCAGATGTCGACTACACATTATAAAGTTTTGCAGAGTTAACAGAATTATAATGCATCACAAAATGTATGTGGGTCCTTATTTTATCAATTCCATTTTATTTATAACACTTCAATAATATATCAGTAGATATAGGGTGTTCTGTAAAAATTACAAAGGCATGGTAACACCTCGATATAGCACTTGTCAGTTAAACTTTCATGAGAACAGGCCAGCCAGCCATGTGTGTGCTAATTACAAAGTATGAGCACTGGTAGAGCTCTAGTACATAGTAACGGTCCAAAGCAATAATGGGCACAACATCACTACTGCAGTCACGGGTCATAACTAGAGAACAATATTGTTACTACAAACAGAGAAATATGATTTGAAACTTGGCCTGGGAGACTGGATGAATAGAAGAGGCTGCAAGGCCAAGCGAGTGCTTTTACTTTGGAAATGCTGGCAACAGTCAGAAAAAGCCATACCATTTATTGATTTTATTTTTTTTATATCCTTCCAGGCAATAAAGCTTTTTCACCCATGTACTGCAACAGAAATACAAAACAAAAAAAAGGGGAGGAACACAGTTCGAACAACTACTATGAGATTAGGAGACCAAAGCAGCAAAAGCAAACTGGTTAGTTCAGGTTACAGAAAATGGAAGGAAAGGAAGTAGTACTGCAGCAGCTGAATATGAACTAGTTAAGAACATTTCTTGCTACCTGCTTGTCATCAGCTTTATTTAGAAAAGGTTTTCACTGGAAATGAAATAATTCTGATAATCTGAAAGATAGATCATTTCTTTGTTTATGAATATTTAGGGTGTGCTGCTGCGACGCTTTCCGAATTTGCGTTGCTTTACCTTTTAAGTGACTACAAAACTATTTCAAAGCTTGATAGACTGCCCTTAACGCCAGGCTTTTTCACCAAGTACTGTCAGATGCTGTAAATGAGCTTCCCAACTCAAATTCAAAGCAGCTGTTACCACAATGTCCCTCTGTAATGGCTGAACAAATAGTACATCCCTTAAAACATTTCAGATTGTAAGAACATAAGAGTTCAGCTGTTTTGCTATGACTGTAATGCAGCCTGTCTCCATGCAACAGCTGACACTTCGCCAATACTCAAGAAGTTCAGTGCTCAACCTTAAAGAATCTTCACTGAAATGGAGAATGCCAAAGGACGACGACCGGATTACTATGGCAGAATTTTTTTACTCTTGAAATCTTTCTTGAGATGTTTACTGTAAAGACAAGATCTACTTTGAAAGAACCTAAAGTTGCCCTGATTTAAAAACCAAACACAAGCCTTTCCCCCTCACATCTACAAACATACAAAAGCCAAGCACAGAAAAGAAAATTATCATTAGAGTTTATCTGAGCCACAAACAAATGAAACCATTTGCTCCTCAATTAGTGCAAAAGTTGCATTTTGATTCTCCACTTTAGAGGAACAGTCAAGTCCCAAATATATGACCACTTACATCAGATAACCTGCAGTGCTGACAAACTGAAATACCTTCTTTTATACAAAGTAAAACTATAAAGTCAACCAGTATGATAATTTATATTCCATCTTCTCACAATCTGGCTTTAGGATGATCTTTATCATAGCTTTAAAGTAGCTATTTCCAAACATACATGAATTTCAACTGAAAACTAGATCTGGCCCTTGATGTGTCTTGGAGTACCTGTAAGGATCCATTCCAAATACAGAGGCCAGAGGACCATTTTTTTCCTCTAAAGATCCCCTGCTGTTGGAATTTCTAGAAAGACTCTGTAGAATAATGTTACTTTCACTGCTGATCTAGACACTACATCTAGAAATTCATTCACCTGAAGAGTCATCTACAACAGATTCCTCTCAGTATTTCACATCCACACGTGCACCTGACAGTCATTTTTTGTGTCCATTTAGACTTCCTCATACTTCAGAGAAAAAAAAAAAAAAAAGTGAACAACAAGTTGAAAACCCAGCACCATCACTGTGTTAGTTCCAGCAGAATATGCCAGGAGGAAAAACAAAATACTTATTTTGATTCTTGTCCAAACTGGATCCACCTTAAAACAAGAAAAAACACACGTTTGAGGAGGCCTCACCTATCCCTGTTTACTGTCTCTCCGATGAAGACAGCTGACGGAGCAGATCGTTGTGGTGCTTCCTGGTCTACTCCAGCATTAAGTCAATTGGGTGCGCAGCGACATTCCAGCCAAGCAGCGAACCGCTGTGCTGCAGCAGACCGGCATCAGTCGCGGAATCTGCTGAGACACTCGGCTGCAGAGGCAAGCTATAATAAGACTTATAATTCTAACAATACCCACAAGAGGACATCTGACATCACTACAGGACAAAAATCCTAAATTATAACATATACCCTCAAAAAATATCAGCAAAACCAACTTACTGCCTTCTGTTGACCACAGACAACTACAAAAGGCCTCACAGTTACTGGAAAACAAAAAAATTCTATCTTGGTGCTTTCCACAGAAATGAGCATCGAGACAGAACAAATGAACGATCGAATCTCCCTGCTGCTGCAGAAAACAAAGAGAAAAATGCCAGAAGTCAATAGACTTACACAGGCAAATGGTTCACTCAGTTTGTGTTGTACCATCCTCCTTCCTATACATCTATAAACTAAGGACAGGTGAGCTTCCTGGGCCAAGGACGTCTCTTCTTTCCCATACTTTTCACCCAAAAAGACAATAAATACATAAAGAAGTGATACAGAGGAAGAAAGCTGAGAGCTTGGGAGGCTTGAGGAAGCCTCATACAAAAACACAACTATCAAACATCTTTCTTGGCCTCATTTTCCTGGAGCACACACAAAGCAAAGAGAAACTACGCTAACGCTCTTTGTTCCTACGCATAGGCATTTCGGAAGGAAAACTGCAGGTTCCCAATTCACTCTTACTGCGCTCCACAACAGAATATTCCATTGACACATAATTGTGCAGTAATTGCAAATAGCAATTGCATCAAAGAGCTCTGTCTTCTCTGTGTATTCAAATATGTTGCTTTGTAAAGCCTTTAACAAACAATAAAGCGATGCTGATACAGCCTCAATCTTCAGAATGACAAATAAGTGTAAAGGGAAAAAGCTTCTCAGATCCATATTCTCTGTACAGATATACTTTGATCACTATTTGATTAAACTGAAAAACATGTCATCCCCCCTCAGAAAAGTTTATGAAGCACAGATTGTATCAACATCATCCTAGGTACATTTCATTTTGCAGTCTAATAATGCTCCAAGTAAGAAATCCCTGTACAAAGCCTACCAGTCAGTACCTCAGCTCAGAGGAAAATGGACTGATGTCATAAAATATTTCTATTATCAATTTGTACTCTTTGTCCTAACTACCTTGGAAATGACCCAAACAGAGCATTTTGTTTTGAAAATTTAGCATAAGCAATTTTGTAAGTTATCAAAATATAAAGGTGAATTGCTTGCTTCCAAAAAAATTCTGGGCACTTCTGTGTTCTTCCTACAGTTATCTGATATTGATCCTTGATATAAAAGGACATAAAGCCAGGCCGTATGCTAATAGAGCACTGCTATATACTCCAACATGATTTAAGATGTGCTTCTACACGAAGTCCAGAAAACCTCTCACACACCAAATGTTATGTGCTCAGTATGGATTCTTTCCCTACTTTTCTACTTCAGTAAAAAAAAAAACCAAACAATTTTGGCTGGAACATCCAGGCTCCTCCTCAAGTCTTCTAGAAGTATCAAAATGTACTTGAACTTCAGGTAAATGGGTAAAAGGCATCTTTTTTATGACTTATCAGACATATTGCAAACATCTCAGGGGTTCTGTTTACATTAAATGCTACTGATTGCTCACAACATCCACAACAAGAAGAGACGAATACCCCACGTGGTTTAGTAAAATGAGGGAAGAATCCCTTAAAATGAGTGGAAGACGCCACTTGAAGTTCCCAGCAGTCTAAGCGATGTACTGCAAATAAGAAAAAACCCACGCAAATAGCTAATCCTGAATATTTACATAATCAATACTATAACCATGGGCAAGCAGGTAATGATACCTGAGAGACTAAATAACTAATATCATCAAGCCATAAGAGCAGGGAGGTAATTGGGAGATACCTCCATGGACGTGGGCGGAGGACGCTACTCTAGAAATTCCCATTTAGCGTTTCAGTGGGAATCCACCAAAGGGAAATTCATGAAGTGACACACCAGTGTCTTCCTTTTTGACACCAATCACATAACAGGGAAAAGATAAACATCCCAGTAAAGGCTGCAGGAGAACAAGGTGTATAAAGCAGAGGTAGTTACATAAATTGCCTTTTCTGAAATCTGTAAAAACAAGATCAAGTCGTTTCAAGCAGAAATTAGGTTGACAGCAGGTTTTGAAAGGCAGTTCGTCATTCACCCATAGCAAGTGCTTCTGCTGAAACTGTACTTTGAGCCACAAATGAAGCCCAATAGGAACTTCTGACAATGGGGGTGGGTGGGTGGGGGGGTGTGAACAGTGAAAACCATCTTGTCGTAGGAAATAGTCTTCGTACTTTCCAATACTCCTCATTTTTTCCTTAAATTGTGGTTATTATGTATTGGAAAAATAGTTATATTAATCAGCTGAAGAAAGCTATTTAACATTATTTGCAAATCAAGCAGAAAAAAAGAATTGTAAATTAAACCATCATTTAGTTTGAAATGTTGTCACATTCTAGAATTTTAAAATACTAAGAATCACACTATTCAAAGAGTTTAAATAATTTCCACTTAGTTTATATATCACATACTATAAAGCAAACTGATTACAAAAAAGTAAAACGACACTAAATTGTTCCCTGATTTTATTACAGTTATATTGTTTGTCATTTCACTTACCCATGCTTCGTGCCATATATCTCCTTTTCTTTTCCTTTGCCCTTCTCTTTTATTTTTTCTTTCTCTCTGCCTTTACGCCGCTCTCTTTCACGAGACCCGCTATGAGTTCTCCTATGAGTGGATCTTTCACTACTTCGACTATAAGAACGTTGACGAGGTCTTGATCGTGATCTACACAAAATCCATAGTATTAAAATTCAGCAGTCATACATTTTTTTACTGTATGTTAGATATGTTATATAGTCCAACACTTTCAAAGATTTTAATACTTTTAAACAAAAACCTGACAGTTTTTCAAAAGAAAAGTGAAAAAGCAAGCATTGCTTCTACTCTGAAGGAAGAATGCAAAATAAATTAAATCACACTACGTAGTATTCACCCATTAACAAAGTAATCTGGTACTGCCAAAGTCATCTTTGGAGCTATTGGAGAAGGAAAGGAAGGAAATTTTTTCCTGAACATTAAACTTTAAATTCTTAAGTTCTGATCAATTTAGCTTGGCAAATAATCAAAGATTTTACAGCTGCTACTAAATGTTGTATTCACATATTAAATACAGTAGTAATAATAACAATCCTATGATTCTGTGTTCCAACAAAACCCAGAAAAAACAGAAGTGACATGTCCAAGCCCCCATCTTTAGCCTGCGGAGCTGACACTTGCACACAGCTTCTTAATATCAAATTCAGATTTGAAACACACTTTGCAGAAAACCTATAAATAGGCCAACTCTACAGGCCCAATAATGCAAGAAACTGTGTACAGGTGCAAGGGTTTGTGCACATATTTGATTCTTGGTTACAAACTCCTACATGGCTATAGGATACTCTGTTCTCAATCATGTTATCCATTCCCCTGTAATAAATGTACGTTGTTACTGATACACTTGAATGAAAAAAGATCAAGTAGTACTACAATATGACTGTTTCTATATGTACCCAAAAAAACCCTTTCCATTATTCCCAAATTTCTTTTAGATGATCTTCTAAACTTTAATTTATAATTTCTCATGGATCAATACATCTTTTCTATGGTACAATGACCTATAGACAATGAATATTTAGGAAAACAGCAGTTCAAGTTTGCATTAGTTTCTATTACATCTTGATAAAAGTTCTGATGGCACCTCATTGAAAAGTTTCATTAAGTACTGAGAGGGTTGGGGGGAAGGGCATTTTTTTAAAACAGTATAAAAAAATTAATTTAGCACCTCTTGGAATGCAAAACTCCAAAGGCCTTTAAAAGCAAAATCATATACAAAAGATCACTCAATTTAAAAGGCAACAACTGTTTAATAAAACTCAACAATAGAATAAGCAAAAGAAAATACTACATCCAGATGAAGCTATAAATTACATTTAGGAAGAATGTTGTTATTGAGTCTGGAATTTGTCCAGCATACTGGGGTTAACATACCTGTTCTTGCCATTGAGGCTTTCAGACTAGCACTAGAGGTCAGAACCTCCGTTTTGCGTTTCATTCAGCAGATGGCATCTCTTGCAACACACTACCTCCTATTGTCGGTCCCCCGGTTAGCGCTAACACAATAGATCAAATTACCACTTAAGTGGCATATTATGAACTATAGGACATTTTCTGTCTCAAAATGGATTTTTATTACGTCATCACAAATTAAAAAGCATCCATCCATTCTTTAGTCCTCAGGTAGAGGAAGTTTTGACCTAAAAGAGTATTCTGGACATGAGATCTATTTTTTGGTTGGCACACAGAGCGTCGTGATGAGGCAGGCACAGATTTACAGACCACTGCCCTATGGACATTCACTATTCAAAGGTAACCTTGATTTCTGAGAACTCTACAGGTAAGATGCAAAGTCAGAAACAGTAAAAAAAAAACCAAAACAAACAAACAAACAAAAAGCCCTGTAGCAACACAAATCACCTTCATTTGATGCAAGGCCTCTCCTTACTTTAGGGTATAGCCCTTCAAACAGTAATAACTGAGGAATCTAAAATATTTATTACTAGGGAGCTTATTTTCTCAACTCAAATTTGAACTTGGTTTCACATCTACCTTTCGCAGGTGCAAATAACAGCAAATTCAGTTCAGATTAGCTGGATGCTCAAATCCTAGATTTCTGTTTGTTCACGTGTTCAGAACAAATAGCAGGAATAATTTATATACAGAAAAAACAGCTTTTAAAAACTAAAAGTAGACTTGTTGCATCAAATTTGTAATAATGTACTTATAACAGCATTGACAAACTGATAAACATTTTCTTTATAGAAGCTGTCACTGTTGTTCCATTTGCAATCTTTTGCACCCATAAAATTCATTAGCCTAGAGTGATCCCTAATCATTGTTTATCCTTCGGGTTTCACAATTACAGAAAACAGCTGATGTAGCTTGTGTTCCCTCTCCCACTCACGCAGGTGAGGCAGACAGATGACTATCAACGGGATATTACAGTGAAGATCTTAACAAAAATGTTAAGTTCTACTCCACACAAGCCATCTCTGCAGGACACATTAGTTCAGTCAATCCTTCAATTATCAGAGCAGTTGATCTGGGCTGTAGATCAGCCCAGACCACAGACGCAGACAATCCAGAATTGGTTTCATGCAGAGACAAATTCAGTTTGGTCAGACTTGTTAGCTCAGATAACAAGTTAGCACGTGTGGAAGGGTCTTCAGGGCAGTTCAGGTGCCAAGTCCAGCCACCTTCGTGGGCTGCAGACCCAAGCTGGCTGCGATGCCCTATTTTAGGGGATCTAGAGAGGGAAGAGTGCAGGAAAAAAGTTGCAAAGTGGATCTAGTGTATTCTGCTGCACCTGAATCAACTTGCAAAGTGGATCTAGTGTATTCTGCTGCACCTGAATCAACTTGCAGAGTCTCTCCTATACATTGTTCTCCGGTAGCTAAGACGTACACAGGGTTTATTTGCTCGGTACAGGACAGAGCAGGCAAGACAGGAGTGCTGGGGGACAGAGACAAGCACACCCCAACACAGCCTCTTGATATAGCACCAGGTAAACACCAGCCATGCTGACCTCTGATGGATCCGCACGGAGACATAGCCTGACCTCCTCCAAAGAGGAGTTTTCCTGGGTTTTCCATCATTGTACAAAGTTCTTTGCAAATATTTAATTTTTCATTATGTTCCCTTAATGCTGCAGAGCTACAGCCCTCCCAAATAAAACGAACTCTGCCTGCTAAGTTCATTTTATCTATTTATATTGATTACAAACAGTATTTATAAAGCACAGATAAAACTACACAACTCGAGAAATACAGAAAGATACCCAGTCATGAATAGGGGTGAATTAAATAAGGAAAACTGAGGCAAAGAAAGAAGGAGCAGTCTAACATTAATGCTCCCTTCAATTCCTGAATGCTAGTGAAACTTAGATTCTGTTAATCTTTTTTAAACCAGGGTAACTACTGTGTTTCCAATGTTGTACAGCAACAAATATTTTTGAAAAAGCTTATCATGTATTAATCTTTCTCCTTCACAATCTATCCAAAGTCATAGTAATGGAGGACTATTAGAAAAACCACTAGGCAACCACAACACACAGTTTTATTAATAAATTTAAGCTGAATCTCAACTCTTTTTAAGTCTTCTGCTAGTCTGAAAAAAATCTTAGGGACTTCTCACACAAGTAGAGGCATGAAAATTTTAAAATATATTTGCTCAACTATCTAAGTAACAGCTTAGTATAACATGAGTTAAGATGCATTATGTAGTTTTACCACATTTTGATGAAACAAAGGAAGCACAGAGACTAAATACTTTAAGTTAACAGACATAAGATGGCAAAAATAACACACTTTGCAGTGTAATTCTCTAGAACAATTTCATCTTACTTGATAAAATAAGTTCTGCCAGCAATACTTCTAAAACTGAACCAGAATTAACAGGAAGCCAGCAATAAACCATGTAAGAACTGCTGAGCTTAAGCAGGTAAGTCCACAATCTTCTTGATCTCCGCTAGTGTGTGCGCTCTTAAGACAGCTCTCAGTTTCTATGACGTGCCATAGGAAATGATGATTAGCTATGATTGAAACAAAAGCCACAATTATACTGATATACTGAGTGAATGCTGCATCACTTCTAGAATGCATAAAACCATACCTCATTAGGCTATGAAAATGCACAAGCAGTGAAATGTATAGGGACTCTGCAGCGCAAGTCTCATGGGGACAAGTGGGAACTGCAAAACACTTAGGAAAATAAAAAGGTAATGGGTTTTGCCTACAAACAGGTTTCCCCTGCATTCATCAAAAAACAAAATATGAGCTAAGGCTTCTTTCTCCCCAAACTGAAAAGCTTAAGGAAGGGACGGACCAAAAGAATAAGCAAAGAAGAGACTCACTTTATCCTTTAAAAAAGGCATAAGATGTAATCTTAAGGGGGGGAAAAAAAGTCAAGTATTTTAAACATGAGAACAAAAATTAGATTATTGATTCAATAAAGTTAAGAAAAATAAATGAAGCTAAAGAGATTAGATTCCTAGCAAGAAGGAAGCGAAAGGTATGCAACACTATATACTAAGAGGCCAAAAATAGGTATTCAGAAAGCAAAGAAATTATACAAAAACATTTTTAAAAATACAAAGAAGGAAAAGCACAGTTTCCCACAAAGTATGCAAAAGGATGTGCCGTGTTTGTATACAGGCAGATGTTACTACTCTTCCTGGGATTTTATTTATTGGCAAGTACTCCCAAAACAAACTGCCACTTAAATTTTCCCTCCTACATACAACTGTTCTAAGACCTCAATATCTAAAACCTGCCTAATTTCCTCCAGCTCTGAGGGAAGCTCCAATCTCTCTTACATCCCAGACTAATTAAACCCACCTGTTAATACCATTCAAGACTAGTTCTGCAACACCAAACACAAGGTTCAATGAACCAGGTGACAAGAGGACTACTCAACGAAGAGGCCATGATTCCCCATTTAGCTTGGTCTTGTCTGAAACCAGTGGCTAACTGTAAGTGACTGCACGAACAGATACCATCCTGCAGACATCAGGACAGAATTAAGACAACATTTAAAAGCAAGTCTGGAACGCTGTAAGCTTCAAGACTTTGACTTTGCAATCCAAATAGCTTTCGCTACTTAATTTCCATGCTGTTTCTTCCCCCCCGCCTCTTCCTTTTAAAGGAAGAGGAAACATTCAATCTCTAACATCCACTGCAGAATTTGAACAATGAAACCTCAGAAATGTAGATCATGCTTTGACAACTTCAGGTAGGGCTACTGATCTTTCTCTAGTACACCAAGGCTGCAGGTAATTAAAAAATTAAGATCAAGACCAACAAGAAAAATGATGCTTCGTATTGCCTAAAATACATTCAGTATTCAGTAGTGTCATGCCCCGGCAGCGCGGGCTGGCTCACGGGGCAGAGCCTCGCAGGAACGGCAGACGAGCAAGGGCCGACCTCAAGCCAGAGGGCCATTACCTGCACCTTCACAGCGCCAGGCTTAGCACGCTGGAAAGCTCCACTTAACGCCACAAACTTCATTTTACAGTATGTTACCATTTGAATAAGATAGCTGTCTTTATTCTTTGCCTACAAGCCCAAAATTCTAAAGTATTTGTTTTAAGAACACTTTATGCAAACTTCCGTAAGGCCTATATTAAACGCAAAATATGCAATAGGTTCTTGACAGTAGAAGATAATTTCATAAAATGAAAATTAAAGTATACTAAATTTGCTACTCAGCATGTAACAAGCTGTGGTACATTTCCATGTGTAGCACGAACAAATTCACCTGTATGTTACTATGAATTACTATTAAAATACCTTGCAATATATACAGAACAGGAAATAAAGATATAACTTTATGAAATGGAGCTGCCAAGTATCCATCAGTAAACAAGAATGAAAGTCCACAGATCAAGCAGAGAATAAAGATTTTTCTATTTTATTATGTTGAAAAATAAAACCAATCCCAATTATTCATATTAAAGCAAGTCCCAAAGTGTTCAAATTATAGAACTACTGGAGGAAAAAAAAAATCCAAGCTGGAGAGTAGACTGCACACGCCCTTCCCCCAGCCCAACACACACAACACACCCACCCACCATGCCAAAGGTTAAGTCATTTAGTCAAGTTCAAAGATCTTCAAAGAGTTCTTAGATCCAGATAAGCCCATATGTTACCAAAATTCTGTGAAAAGCTATTACTTTCCAATCTGCTTTTCATGTCTAAGTTACAGAACACACAGATGCTTGGCATCACTCAGTATCCCTAAATTCTCACACCAGATAATCAAGGCTCACCAATAACTTTCCTATCTAAAATCCTAAGAAACGTCTTTATTCCATCAACACTTAGTCCACTTGTAAAAATTGAAAGTATCCATAAAAGCCCATTCAGTTACTGCACAATAAGTGTTAATTTGCTAATTTCTTCACAGGTAATCAATTAAAATGTAAAATATTGGATAAAATTAGTTGCACTAAATTTAACAGCTGCTCCATAAGCATAATTAGTTTCACAAGGGCCATATGTATTCTGAACAGAGACAGAGTTGAAACAAATAAGCAGATTTTAAAACAAGTTTGAGGAAATCTGCATTTAATTAGCAGGTGGGCACTACAACTGCATAATGTTTTTATACATTTATATTTATGAAGTGACAGAAGATCTAAAGGCTTTTTAAAATGGCGTTTATTGTTTGAATGGGAACTGTTTTGCTGCATGCTAAAGTGATTTAAATCCTTATAGCTCTGCTTTGAAAAAATCATAAATGGTGAAAGAAAACATGTGGAAAACTGTAAAACTAGAAAGAATTTGCGACAAAAAGCAGATACACATACCATAACCAAAAGGAAACTACACTTAATTAAATGTACACTACATCTGGAATATCAGCCTAATAAAACGTGAAACTATTAATTTTCATTGTTCTAAAGGAAATGAGGTCAGTGTCGTTTAGTATTTCCCCAATTATATTGCACTAAAGCATTGAACTATATCTTATAGGTACAATCTAATCTTTTCAAACCATTACAATTTGAAAACAGTCACCGAGACAGACTTTTTTAAATGGAAAGAGGAATTAGAGCACAAAAACAAGACAGCTCAAACAAAAGAAAACAAGTGCTCTTTCAGTGAAGGTAAGTTTTTGAAAAAATAAGCTATTTTCTTGGCAAACAGCAACCACCACTCAAACGAAAGTTTCTGAGATGTCAAGTTCTTCCCTGGCATTCTTCTAAGTATCTCTCAGCAGATAGAATTCTCATTAGATTATTATTAGCTCAACAGCCGCAAACAAAACCCAACAAATTCATGCCTCTTTAACATTTCAGCAATAAATCAGAAGTCTGGGAAAGAACAATGGAACACGACTGCATTGCATCAAACCGGGATATTCATATTGGTAATAAAGACCTAGTGCAAACGCACAACTAATTGCAGCAAAATGACATGTTCTCTTTCAAAGCATATTAACAGAAAGTTTCTTGTTTAACTCAACTTCACTAGCAAGAAAAAAAAACATGGTACAAGTTGTTGGGGAAGGTAAAATAATTTCAAGCATCGACTGCAGTTGTTCAGAGTGTGGAAATTACTAATGCCATACTTTTTTTTTCCATGCAAATAATGCTACCTCTATAAAACACTTCAGGTCACTATTAGTTTGCAACTTTGAAATGCATGCATTTGAGGAAGTTAAAGATAGATAATATGTATCAGAATATGGTTTGTTTATTTATTGTTAAATAAAAGGTGAGTGAAAATGAAACTAGGCAGAAGCAGAGAGTTGGCTTTTAAGTCTGAAATGAGACTGGTACTAAGAGGAAAAAGAAGTTGCTTCAAGCCAGCAGGTTAGACAGCTGGTAAGTGACAAATAGAAGGGTATTAAAGATAGTAACAGTATCACCCAGAGTGCCAGAGAAATGCAAGATGAAATATAAACAATAACAGGGACAATCAAGAACACAGTTTGCATAACTGAGACAGTGGATTCACTTAGTTCAGTAATAAACAATTCTCCACCTACAAATTACATTAATTACATAATCAAACATTTGAGGAAACAATACTCAAAATTCCAGTACGTTGGAAAAGTAAGTATAAAAAAAAAAAGTAAGTAGTTACTGAAAACTTGGCATGAACAGTACATAAACGCAGCCAGACAGAAGAACAGAGAGAGAAGACACTACTTTGAGTCTTGTTTAAGCAAGCAGTCCTGTGTTACAAATCTAGTTCTCCAGACTACAACCTCCTGGTCTACCTCTTCTTGCTTCCAAGGAAGACTGAAGTGCCTTCTTTGCCACAACGCCTTGACTACCCTACAAAGAGTCTCCTTACAGTAGCTGGAAGGCTCTAGATCCAGGGCTAACAGCGACAGCGTGTCTCCGGTAGAGCACAAAGGTGCTGGAAAACCTACAGGAGATCAACAACTGGGTGAAAAGAATTTACTCCAGAAATACATAAAGTGTACTTAAATTGAGCTCTTGTGTCAGCAGCCCTTTGCTCAGACACCTGCTTCTCATGGAGTTTGGGCAGAACTCCCTGCCCAAGGAATGAGTGATAGAAGAGAAGATGACTACGACCCCACCAGCTGCAGGAGCACTTCAACAAAAGCCTTCACAGAAAACTAAAACCAGAAAACAGACTTTGCTAAATATTATCTGAAAAACCAGAAATATAAATCATAGATTAAACATCTGCTAGTCAAGCGTGGAGATAAACTGTTTGTTTTTATTGATGTGCTTTTATAAAATGCCTAACAAAGCTAGTTACACTAACCTGTACATAATTATAACTTGCTTCCTTCATCAAATGGCTCACCTGAGGAGCATCTTCTTGCATTGAGAAGGCCAGGTGCACATTACAGATATGTATGGAAGTACGTAAACTAACTGCAGTGTTATTGGATACACATTATTTTTGCATTCAGCACAGATAACTACATATGCCATTTTTCAACAGGCTTTTTTATGCAGAGGCAGGATTGTGGGAGCAGCTGTGGCCAAAGGAAGTGTAATGAAGTGTGCTGGCTGGGATTTGGGAAGGGAGAACAGCTGTGTGAACAGCTCCCACTGATCTACTGGAATTGTGAACTGCTCCACTCCATTAGCGATGGCAGGAGGGGATTCTCCCCACACTGTATTCCTTTAGCTTACACAGGGGTCACTAATGGCCCTAGATATAACTGGTCCGATGGAGCTGAGGGTCTTTGGCCTCATCTTCACTGGGGGAAAACGTTGCATCATTCATTTCCCTCGTTAATCTGTACGAAGATTCTGAACTGCTTTGCTAAGATTTCACCTCAAATTAGGACCGTCAGCTTAAGAACACATCTATTTTTACATGAAATTAATTTCTTTCACACCTTTCTTGTCTTAGAGACTGTCTCAAAACAGGTACTTTTTTCTAACCCTACATTCATGTAGCCATCTCATGACTGATAAATAAAAACTAGGATTTAATTCTAATAACCTTTGGGTTATAAAATAATAAAGAAATGGGATTTAGTACACCATCCTGCCTGCTAAATAAACTAAAAAAAGCCACTCCTCCGATTCCCTATCATTTCTCATTCAAAGCAATTCTAGCAGTCTTGAAATTCTAGACTTCAAGGGCATAAAAACACACACACCAACACAAATGTAGGCAATACCCAGCTGCACATATACTATATATACATTTCCATATAAAACCAAAGTTAAGGTTGATAAGAGCAGTAATTATTATTCCAATAATCTGTTAGCAATGACAACAAAAAAAGCTTGCATCGGTTGAGAATATCCAGCTTGTTTTCTGCTCGTACAACAGTTTAAAAGCTACTCAACCTCAAGGTGAGGCAAAGGCAAAACAGTTGTTAGTCTGCAACACAAAGATACCAGCAAGAAGGATTCCTTCCTCTCCTAACCGAATTCCAGAACTGCCACTGCTTAGGTTGAAGAAAAAGCAAAAACTAGAAAAAATGGTCTGTATGAAACTTCTATTCCTTTAGATTGTCTAATCCTGCAGAAAAGACATTCTGTATCTTTTTTACATACTTTTCAAAAAAAAAATGGGAAAAGTTGAATTCTGTATGAATGAATAAGTTAACATATTCTATTAGCAAGTAAATTCATCAGGTTTTATAATTAATTTATACATACACATGCAGTTATTCTATTCTTGATACAGCTGGAATCTATTTTAAAAAGCAAGGGTCCAGCTTACTTTCAGGACTCTCAATAAATACACCAAATTCTTTGTTTCTACATCATGCAGGCAGCAGTGAGTCTGCATCTGCAGAGTCCTGCAGACAGGAAGATCTGGATGTATCACACAGCAATGAAAAAAGGTCAAATTCATTATCCAAGTTGAATCACTATCCAGGTAATTATTTGCTGTAAATTTGACAACACCTCTGATACTATGTTAAAAAGTTAAGGAACATAAATAAGAGATTTCAAGGTTGAATTTTTCACTTCCCTGGTGCCTCTGAGAAGCTCAAATTAGTTACAGGTTAAGTGCTACTCTTCTGTCTCTCCTTGACAAGACCACTGTTTTATTTTTTGTGATTGTAAAACATCTAGGATTGAGGGCCCAATCACGGTTCGAGCTTAAAGATGCTGTAATACTTATGTATACTTCCATCCACAAAGAGATGTTACACAGCTGAATGAAATTACCTGAACAGAGGCTTGAAATCAACTTACACCACGGAACACCAACTGTTTTCACAAACTGAAAAAAACCCCAAAACCCAAACCCCAGCCCAGAGCATTACAGCACCATCGTTGTCAACGCGAGGCACTCAACCCACTAAGAAGTACCAGCACGGACCCAAAACTGAACCAACAGTCAGAAAAAAACATCTGAACATTTCTCATTCTTCATTCTTCAACACTGCAGCAACTTGCAGGACCATTTATAAGGTTCAACAACTGCTTAAAGACAAGATTAAAGCATATGCTTGTCCTTAGAAGCAAATACCTAATTTAAAAGACTGGAACTATTGAGAGAGATTCGATTCACATGATGAACAGAGGTCTCAAATGACACTTTGGAAACAATACTCAGATGAAAAGCTGTGTGTCTACTTGCACTTGACTGGTAACAAATGAAACCATTACTCTCTGCTCACAATTAAGAAAAAGGGAAACTTTTTTCTTTAATTCAGTGATAACCAGACATTTTAGGTTTACACTTTATGAGATGTAAAAAGTTTGAGGTATTCCACCTACACTTTTTACCACATTAGGTTTATGAAGCATATAGAAAGACTTTTAGAATACCATCTTGTCTTCCCAAAATAAAAAAAAAAGTCTTAACATATTTAATGAAAATAGCCGTAACTTTACTACAGGCTCAAGTCTCTGAAAATTCAGTCATAAAAGGGCTTTAGAAACTCCTAAAGTGCACACACAAAAAAAGCAAAAGCGTATCACGCCATACTGTCAAAATCTTTTGAAGACACAACATAAACAGTTTGTATATTTTATTACTATTTTTCAATACAGATTCCATAAATGCAAAGATAATTTTCTAATTTACATGCAAGTCAGATGCATCGTACTTTAATATTTTACAAACACAGAGTAGATAGAGGAAAGCATGGTCTTTTTTTAATATTCTCCTAGATGAATACTGAAGCTTATTTGCTGCAGATTGATGAAGAACATATAGCTGACAGGCCTGTCAGATGCAAAATCTACTTCACTGGAAGTTATCACCTATAACCCTGTTGTGTCTTTCCCAAACCCCAACTCTAATAACTAATTAAAAACTCCAAGCAAGGGGTGAGAAAGAAACACTGGAAATTTCACTTAGTATCTAAAGAAAAAGTGTTTTCATCATGGAACCTGCAACTGTTACACAAAATATCGTAAAATAAAACATACCAAAAAGCAAAACAACAAAATCTGAATTGTTTTTAAAAAATACATAAAGCAACAAAACTATTTGATTATTATACTTCAAAATGTATTATGTTCTGATCAATTGATGATGATACGGATCACAAACTACTTGATACATAGTCCCATTTAAATGGGACTATAATGATCAATTAAATGATCAATTAAATGCGATTTCTACATACCTATGCCTTCGTTTAAAAGATTCTTAGTTTTACTATGGAATTCTCTTCTAAACTTTGCTTTTTGTTTAAAACATAAAATAAAAAACCTCACAAAACCACAGCAAAAACATGGAATAATTGCACACCAGCATTGCACGGCCTTCCTGAATCTGCAAGAAGCGTGCAACAGCAGCTATTATGTACTACACTCATCTCAATTTTGAAACCTGAAGGCAAGAATTAAAATGTAAACAATATTATTTCCATCACTGAGAATATTAACTAAATCATGCAGTTAACAAGCCAACTCCAAGAATAAAACACTACCTATTGTGTCCCTCAAAAGCTTCAACAACTCTCTTCCCAACAGCTACATCACGACTCCCAGAATATTAACACCATTATGGGGAAGTTGGAGGGGAGGGAATTGGAATATAACGAGATTTCAGAACTGGAAGGTAGTAACACATATTAAGCTAACAATGTACTAAGTGAGGAAAACTTGCCTGCCGCCCCTCCGCCACCTTCAAATGCCTCGTCAGTAGTCACTGATGTCCCCATGCCGACAATGACACCGCTAGCTGCCTGCGGTTCCTGGTGCTGCCAGTCAGTTGTTTTACTGCTGTGCGTTTTTCACGTCTCTCCAACTTCGTTTTTTCCCCACACCTATTGTTTCCTGCTACTATCAAACTACCAAGTCTTTGGGGCTGACATTCTACTTTGAATACTCATCGATACTGCAGACAGCGCACTAGGAGCTTGATCCCTGTCTGGCACTTTCCTAGTACAAGTGACATAAGGGTACGTTGACTAACTGCAGGCAATCAAGATATTACCATTCCTCAGATGAGATGATATAATCTCCAACAATCTATTGTACTTCACAGTTGCAACGTACTAGAAACTTGATAACGTTGGTTACCAAGCTTCAGTTTCATAAGATGCACCAATCTTGTGATCGTATCAGCTTACTGTAAGATATGTTCTGAAATAAGGTCAAGACTTCATTGTATTATTCAGATAATTCGATCTTTTTAATTTATCTGAAGCATGGGAATACTCCATAATTCAGATACTTTACCACAGTCTTCAGGAAAGCTTTCATCAGAATACTCGAGATCTTACTTTATCCTGTTGCCTGATCCGCAACATTCAGACTTCTAATGCTCCTTTCAGGCTAGGGGTGAGTAACAACGCATCCTAACAACCCCTAATTATCATCCCTCTGATTAAGTGGCTCTATTGACTTGGACTCAAGATTAGGGTTGCAACCTAATGCACTTTGGCAGTCTGCAGCTGGAACACAGTTGATATACTCCAATTTTAGCAAATGCTTGCTCAACGGGTCTAGCAGATAGGACAGTCAATGGTTTAAGGCGTGTAACTGTACAGATTTTGTCTCTATCCTGAAAATCAGAAACAACTAAGGACCTCATCGGGGATAGGTTGCTGTTTTTCTCCTCAGTGAGTGGCTGAGCCCTATAAGAGCACTGATACACACTCCTTTTCTCCGTATTCGTGTTGATTCTACTCTTGACTTCATTTTGATTTACAGGGTTTTCACAAGTAAATTTAACAGTGGACTGGAATAATGAAAAAGAGGATCCTTATATTCTGATTTGGTAGTTAAAATCTCTGATGTCACAGACTTAAGGAAGAATAACCAGCTGACTTGAAATCAATAATGGAGAATAAACAGATAATAATTTAAACTGAAGGCTTGCTTGAAATTCGTCTACGTTTCACAATTCTCGGACATATTTCCTTAAAAAAAGAAAAAAAAAAAAAAACAAATCCAAACAAAACAAACAAACAAAAAAACCCCAGCCTTTGAACTTTTCACAGACAACCAAATAAAGCAAAAGATTCAGGGCAAGAATAGCGTTAACAACTTCTTGCTTGTTCTATTATTATTTGTTCTATCGTTTATTTCTAAGTTGTAGAATATACCGCAACACTTGGATAGGACTGAGTCTAAGCAGCAGAAGTGGGAAATAATACCATTTGGCCATTTTCAATTCATTTTCAGAGGGGAAAAAACCAAACAAACCAAGAGTTATTTAACATTCCCTAATTCACACCTTAAGGAAGCCAAAATGACATTGATTCCTTGGCAACAAGTCTATCCTTGACTGGACAG
The DNA here is from genome assembly GCA_013400755.1 of Pelecanoides urinatrix. NCBI lineage: Eukaryota > Metazoa > Chordata > Aves > Procellariiformes > Procellariidae > Pelecanoides > Pelecanoides urinatrix. The sequence goes on along the minus strand of VZTQ01012774.1, from coordinate 33,033 downwards.
CTCGGTCTTAGGGGGTCTCAAGCGAAGACAAAGCAAAGGGAGATGAGCTATGAGTAACGCAGGACACAGACTTGACATAACCCATAGTGCCCCCTTCAGAAGTCATAGTAGCTGAAAAGGGACATGACATTTGCCTACATTAATCTGATTAACTTGTGGAAGGGGCATGATTAATTTGCTCAGTATGTGAAATTTTGTATTTTTTATTTACTGCTTCTGTTTAGCCATTTACTTGAAGAATATGAAATTTTCTCTTCTCTAGTTTAGCAGGAGAGTCAGGTCCAGATATATTTTGGAAGCTCTCACCAGAAAGGGAACAGCTCTACCTACAATGAAACTAAGTTGTTTATTACATTCTTTTGTAATGTGCATTTCATTTTAAAATATGCTAAAAGAGATTTATAAAAACTTGACTGAAGATCCTTTCCCAACCTATTTTCTTGGTTTGTAGTCCGCAGCTGCCATAACAGTACAATCTTTAATTGTAACATATTGTTGTTGTAGAATAATGCATCTTTACTTAAACTATTAAAATACAGTGCATTAAAGAGTTCACAAAAGATTAATGACTTATAGCTAGCAAAAATTGCATTTTGTTAGTCAAAAATGAGATACAAATTTATAAACTACATATATGTCAATGCAGACAGGTCAGTCATATTTTCTTCCAACATGCAGGAAAAAAAGTGATCTGGACCACATCTGCTATGAATTTCACATGGCATAACACTATTCACCAGTGCCCCAACGTTGGGTAGTCTGCGGAGAAATAACACGTCAATACAGGGTAGTAAATTCAAGTTACGCTAGAAAAGATGACTGCTTTAAGACAGAGAAAAGTCCGGAGGAATGGGAAGTACTGGCCAAAGCCGCTCATCGTTTCAAAGCACGCTGAAGGTCCCTGACAGCAGTACTCTAACGAAGCCCTGTGGAACACAAGCTGATCTTCCAAAGCAAATCCCAAGGACAGCAGAAGGGACCTCCTGTCTTCAGGGAGGAGAACATTCGGTACGATGAGAGACTTTATACAGCCAGGTTGGCAATGGGGTCCACTCAGAACCCCAAATTCAAGACAAACCAGATGTTGAAATTCGGTAATTACATAAATGTATGTTTAAAGTTCTCACTGTGAACAATTTTATAACTAACGTGATAGCTATACTTACATTTTTCCCTTTGCACTGCTACACTACATCAAAGAAAAATATACTCATCGGTAGTTACACTTTTGACTAATACCAGAATTTCCAATACAACCAATCAGAAAGTTCAAAGGCAGATTAAAACTGTTGTTCTACTCTACAATGTATTTCCTAATAATAGTTTTGATAATCTAGAGAGCAGCACTTCCATAAATTTGATGGAACTTCATAAAATACAATTCCTAATGAATATCAATAAGAAAGGTTATTTTCATTTTATATATTTTTTCTGTTTTGAATATTTGTTTACAAAAGTGATCTCTTCTCAAAAATTACCATTATAAAAGTCCCAAAATTAAAAGAATTTAAAATTTTTTTAAAGAATTCCGCAGCTTTCCTTAAGGATTCGTTTATATTTTCGTTTATGCTACCACAATGCAATTGCTTTAACACCTTGTCTGTGATTTGAACTAGTAGTTCATGAATAAATGTCATTTTTTGCTTTTTTTAAATGAATAACTATTTTCAATCTTACACTTTAACCATAATCTGAACAATTATTTTTTAAACTTATGTTTTAACATTAAACTACTTAGAACCACATTTTTTGTAGCAAAAATGGCAAAGCTGATCTTTATTTTATTAGCCTACAATTTGCTCACCAGTGTTTTCTTAAGCTATATGAATGGCTTATGTACATTGACAACATCCCACAGATGGTTATGATTACGTTCAACAGGACAACGCACTCATTGAAAACTTTCACAGACGCTTACCTAATGGGATGTCACATTAAATCTGACACAGTAAGATAAAATAACTACATACTAATTATGACATCTCAAAAAGGTCATTTTCAAACAATATTCACAACATTTCTAATGTAATTATTGACAGAACGGTGCACTAACATTCATGTAAGAATGAGTTTTTAAACAAGTGCGATTATTACATAGCTTGCGTCTGCCAGAAGATGTCCTTGAATATACATAGCTGTCAACATCTTGGAAATAGATGCCCCTAACTACAAAACTCTGGTAAACGTCAGAATTCGATTCGACTACTACTTGCTTCCTCTCTTAATGCTTAATGACTAATTCCTCAGAGATACCCTTAAAAGCCCTAAAATGTTGTCCTTGGGTAGAAACTTTCACTCAGCAATCAATCGGGAGCAAATTAGATGATTGTGTTGAAATGTACTGCACTGTTTAAGCTAACAAATGAATGAAGAAAGGTAGTATTTCGGAACATATGCCACTACACTGAAGTTGCTAAAAGGGTCTGTTGGAAGAATATTTGGTTTCCAGTGAAGCTAATATGCTATAAGAAGGGACAGTGATGAAAGAATACCAAGTCATATGGAAATCCAAATATAGTGACAGACACAATTATTTTACTAATTGCTAATGAATACAGTCAAGTGGCTTCAAAAAGCAAAACTTTGCTTGGACTACTTCAGGTTTTGACCTCTGCATGAGCAAATGCATTTCAAACTGAAGCCCACCAAAATTGATTAACGGCGCCAGCCAAGGCCAGCGTGTAGTTGAAGCTTTTTTCCATCTATCACATGGCCCCAAGGATAGTTAAATGAACCTTAAAATGGCTACAAACAGCTCAATGACTACACAGACTCCTGCCAATTAGAAATAATTAGGCAGTCATTTTGGTGGTAAGTCTTTTTAAGTGCATACATAATGATGCAATGATGCTTATTAGCGATCTCATATGAGCTATGCTCAAACAGCCTGGAATAATTATGCAAGTATCACAAAGCCTTGCGCATCTCTGTACTTCACCTTAATGCATTTAAAAATCCACTTCATTACCTCCAGTAATTAATCCTCCATTAATTGCAGGAAAAGCCCAGTTTACCGTGCTTCGTTTCTAATTATCTTATAAATAGTTATGGTTCTAATTAATGTGTTCATTAAGCTGAATATCTTTCTCAAAGCCATGCTCAGAGCAAAGGTTCCGCTTTTGAGAGAAAAAGCCTAACTAGCCATAAGGTGAGGCCGTTTTGGTTGTATTTGCTTTTATTTTAGTATATTCAACCTCCTAATTGGCATTTAAAATCTAATTTGGAAGAACTTCAAGAAGGCTATATAGTAGAAAAATAGGAAAAGGATTTTTTTTTTTTACCCATTCTCCAATCAACAAGCTTAAAGCTTTAACAGGAAAACTTTTAGCATACCTTTTTGATATAGACTGGTAACAGATTTTCAGTGCTATGCGACAGATTAATTTAAATTCTATTACAATTTAGCTTACCCCTGCATGTTTCCATATAAAAGAAGCAAAAACTATAGAAGAAAAATAGATATCTAACAGTATATGCATAATTTAAAAACAACATACTACTGCCCTTGCCTCCATTTCTAGGATATAAATCAGCAGTACAGCATTACAAACATATTGAAATCAGTTATTCAAGCTGAGCATAATATAGCTCTTTAAAGTCAATGAGAGTTTTTTAGTTTGCCCTACGAGGAGTTGATATGATCCTACAAAAACCGCAACTGAAGAATATTTTAAAATAATATTTATGGATAAGGAAACTCCATATTGAAAGCATATGTTTCACAGTATTTTGGAGGCATGCATGTATGAATTTGCAGAAAACTTAAAGATTCAAAATAAAAAAATTCTACCAGAGTACATCCAAAATATTTAAGTTACAGTTACTGTTAAGATCTAGATATTAATTTCCTGTCTTTTCCTAGATTTTAATTTTTTAAAAATACACATTCTATTTAAATGCAACTCCCTCCAGTTACACTATGCAAAAACAAATAGAAGTTTTCATGTTTTTTCCTTATGTGATCACATATTTTAAAAAAATATTTTGCTCAGGTAATTACTTAAACGTTATTTTGACAGTAAAAAGACAAAGGCTCTACATATGCCTGAAATTATCAATTTCTTTTTTTTAATAATCTTTTCTTCCTATAACATCACACCTGAGTTAAATCTGGAATCAAGTCAAGTGCAGCTTTGCCATCGACTCCGATAGGGCCAAAGTTTTACACCAATAAACCTGTATTAGGACCAGATGAAGCATTCTCATCTATATATATTCTTGCTCTTGCATTTCAGGGAGACACGGTGCCTTGCCTTAGAAACTGGCAACTTTCCCTGTTCACAGTGCCTTATTCCAGCTTTAAAATTGCCTCTCACCTGAACTCAACTTGAACAACTGAGGCTTGACCCTTTTTTCCCCAACCCACATTCTCCATACGTGGGCACCTCACCCTGTTCCCTTGCTCCTCACTAAAAGAGAGCAAGAGAGAGCTTTCAGACAGAGCAGCACACCGAGCTATCTGGAGGCACAGATGTGGCAGGAGAACAGGCACTACAGGATGACGGGACAGTCAGGAAAGTGCCACAATACCCCAACTTTAATCACCTTCATCTGGCGCGAACACGCTCCCAAAGCGCACTTTGGTCATATCAACAAAAACTGGCAGCTGCCGACCTGGGTCTTGAAGAACAATTCATTTATATGGGATAAAATTTGTTGGTACAAAGGTACCAAAAATACTGTATGCAGCAGCTACTGTCCTAATCACGAAGACAGCAATGCCCGGCCACTGAGCAATGGCTTCAGCTGAAACCTTGGACAAAAGCAGTGATCAAAGAATTCCAGGGCACATATGCTGATTTATACAGAAGAGTGATCATCTCTAAAAACAAAACAACAACAAAAACATCCTCTAAAGCAAGAGTCACTCAGCCACAAAGATGGATTTTGAATGGTATACAGCACAGCTAGGAGCAAAGAACCATAATACCTTGAGAAAAATAGCTAAGAAAGGTAGTGCTCCCCAGGTCCTGGCTCCCATGAAGTTCCAGACCAGCTTCCAGCCACAGAGGCAAGACACTACTGATGAACATCTTATCTCTATGGTAATTAATTTCTCCCAGGACCTGATATATTTCTAGCAACATATTTAACCTCTAGTTTGAGAAAAGCAAAGCATCAGGCTCAACATACTTCAAATGTTGCTGACCCCTGATCCACGGTGGCTGGTTACAAGAACAACAGCCTTGTTATAACTGCCCCTCATGTAACTTGAATAAAATAACACAAGAGTAATATACAAAGATAATTGAGGAGGACTATGGTAACCAATCTATTAATACGCAAAGTAAACATGGCAAGGAATCTCTGGAAGAAACAGTAATCCATCATTAAAACTATCGTGAACAGGGAAGCTGAATTAGGGTTGTACATGTAATCTCAACTCTGGCACATACAACTTCACCAAGGTTGACTTAGGTACATTCAACAAAATTCAGACTGAATTTTTGAAATACACAGGGTTGACAGCTACTTGTATTCTATTGTTACAGGGTAACCGTTACTCTTGCTAGGGTTTTTTTTACATTCTGATGAGTCTCGTAGAAAAGATGGAGTAAAACACTTTTGCGGCAAAAATACATGGTTTTCACCTGCATCTTTTTAAACTAGATACTGTTACTGTCATGTTATTAGAACGAGAAAGAATGAAAGATGGGAATAAAGTAAATAATAAAATGTTTCTACAGGACTCTACAATTTTGTGTTTCACATTTTGATAATCACATTCTAGAAACTAACACTGGCAACAGCAGCAATTTACATAGCAAACAATGACGGTCTTATATAACCAATGCATCTTTAAGACATCTGCTATATGTTGCTTTGCATATCTGCCTCTAGACACATGATCTCTGCAGCAAAAAATAAGATTCTATTTCACAGCCAGAGCTTTGGTAGCAAAGGAAGAGAGGATTAAAAAAAGTAAAATAGTAGTTTGGAATGTAGACACATCGAAATCAAAAAGCCAATTCTCCAGTAAGGGGAATCATATTCTTCTTCCTGTCTTCTTGAGTACCTTTTCCCAAACAGCAGACTGAAGCATAAAAAAAAAAACCACCCCAAAAAACCAGCAACCTGCAAATACATCCTTTCCCAAAGGGAGAAATAAAAGGTTTTAGAAAAATAAGAAGCTATACTTAAAATACATTTTGTGTACATAACACCTGGACTGCTTCAGAAAAAAGGTTTACATTTAATTAGACTCAATACTTAGCTCTAAAGGAACAGCACTTATGCATTCATATCTTTTTTCAGGCTTTTTTTTTTTTTGTAATACCAATGAAAGGCATCAAAGCAACAGTCACTAGCAGCTATCTGGCGTTATTGATAACTTAAGAGCCCTTGGTGTTGCCTTATGAAGTTTAATTTCCCAAAGCGGTCAATTAGATCTTGGTAATGTGCTCATTGGTGGGTTATTGCTCTAGGATATATCTTCAGTGCTACTGCTTCACCCCTGTATTTTTTCCAGTACACTCATGTAGACAAACTGTTAAGTTCCTTTTGAAAAAAGTCAGTTATTATAGGTAAAATATATTTTAGAGACTATTGGTGATACAACCTGTAATGCACCAAGACCTAATTAAAAACTGCAGGTTTTGATTTATTGTAGGGAAAAAGAAGAAATACGACCTGACATTACCATCCACAGAAAAACTAAAGATTACATGAGCAAACTCAGTAATTTGAATTTCACTAGTTCTTCCCTGCCCCAAGCCTTTATTTTAAGTTTAATAAAAGAAATACTGCAATATCTTAATTAAATACACATTCTAATGGACCAAAGACTCCAAACTTCCCCACCAATAAGAAGAGAGACAAACGTAATATTTACACCGATTCCTTACATAATTACGTGGGTCTGTACCACTAGTTGCATGCGAGCATGTTAATTTGTGTAGCAAGGACAGAAGAAAAAATATCCTAGGCAGCAGATCAAAACTTTAAAAGAATAGTAACTCCAGTAGCTATTACCATGCGAAAAAAAGAAGTAATGAAACATTTCAAAAGAAATATTCTGATTAAATAGCATTGCTTGATTTCTTATAGGACTTTTATCTGCTTCTGTTTGGAAAATTCTTGGATTCATTTCCAAAGGAGGTATTTCCAAAGCATTTTTATAGATTAAGACAGCTTTTCAACACTGTCTGACAATGTGTGCCCAGCCTTGCTCTTCACAGCTGCCTTGTCATTTCTTGTTTCTTACAGCAGATACACAGAAAAAGCCATGTTTGTATCCTCTCCCTTCCCTTGTAGCTATCTCATTGCTCCGAGTCAATACTGCTATTGTTACTCAAACTTCACTTCCTAATTCCTTCCATCTCCTTCCCATCAGACAATAAAACTCATCTTGTCTGATGTCTGTAGGATGGTCAATTCAGAAAACCTTCACTTTCTTCCCTAAGCCTTTCCTTTCCCCCAGAAGAGCTAACCTCACCCATGTTAATGCTTATTCCCATAGGCAAGACCTCTACTCAACTGAAATCAACTTCAGCTTTAATCCATACATCTGCATCGTATTTAAATTTAGTCTTTCTTCACAACATTCTTAAAAATCAGTCTTCTAAGTCCACACAACTGCAATTCATCTTATTTGTGTGATGATCTTTGCGCACGACTTGAACCATTCCATTTCCCCCACTCTTTTTTTTTTTTTTTTTAATTAATCTCTCCTCTACCTCCTCCTGTTCCTCCATAAACTCTCAGTCTAATTTGCAAGGCCCCTCACAATTTTGTTCTTTGTTTATCTGCCATTATCTCTTATACTACACATTGCTGCTGACATTAATGTCTACCTCAAAATGTACATCCCTTTTAATCTTCCTCTCTCCTAAGAACCCTTATTTTCTTTTCAGGCTGATGCTGTTGTAGAAAATTCTTCCTGAGGTTGTTCATAATTAAAACTCTACATGTAATCTATTAGAAGCTACCCATTAGTGTGTGCTAACCAGAACAGACAGATACAGCCTGTAACTAAACGGAAGGTTTGAACACAAGTTAGTATAGATTATGTCTTCATCCAACACTTGCTATCAGCTGTAAGATCTGATAGGCCAGGGGTTTAATTTGGAAACACTCTAACACGTTAATACAACCACACTAAAATAATATGATGCGTGGAAAAAAGAGAGACTAACTGAAGACAGACCCCCTCCTATTCACCATTCCAAGTAATGCAAATACAAAAGCATTCAATGACAATACTGTTTATACCTTCGAAAAGTCTTACGAACAACATTTCACTGTGCAATATCGACTCTTCACTAAAATATTTCCTAGCAATTGTTTGGATTTATTTTTAAGAAGATATTAAAAAAGGAAATTCTCATAGACCAAAGAAAGCCTGCAGGGAAAAGATGACTGACCCTGGCCAGTACTAAAAACTGAAACCTGCAAAAAGCTCAAGATCTTCCCTATACAGCGGCACGCTATAAAGAACACGGGTAAACAACTGATACGTAGCAAGGATTTACAGCTTGCCCCAGCCATGACCAAGTGTCTGAACGAAGCTACGACCTTTCTGAGAACAGAACAAACCCAATGGCAAGAATCTCTAACTTCAAGGTAAGCATTGTCTAGTACTGTATTTGTGTTTGAAGCAGCAGTGTTGAAAATGCATCTAGAAGGGGGTGGTGGGGAATTATTTTCCTGTAATTCCACCATCACTGTGTGTCATAAACCAGGCACTGCAAATTACACGATCTTTAAAGATCACTGAATTTGTGAACCTGACTATTCAGTATGTATACCAACACAGCACTACTTTAAAGAAATTAGTGGAGTTTTACTATTATTTCTTTTTCACATTGCACTTCTCTGCATGACTAGAGGACCCTATTTTTAGATATTACAAACTATGAGTGCTAAACATGAAGAATTCTGGCAAGTTATGAGGGTTGAATGTAAGTTAGTTTTAGTTTAGATTGCTAGGATAATGGCAGCTTCAGTCAACAAGCTGCTTTTTCGTATCAAAAAACAAGTCTATCGATAAGAAGTAGGTCACCCAGCCACCGGACTGCAATAAGATGCACACATTTCAATATTAAATCAATTAGACTGGAAGAATGGTAAAAAAATAAGATGTAACCATGTACTCACAAACACACTGGGAAAAAAACCCAACACACTGATCAAACACTTCCTTCAGTGACAGTCCAAAGGCATCAATTCTACAAACAGGATTACTTTACACACGCTATTTTCTCTTCTTAGATATGTACAGATGTGCTAGCTGTTATTGTGTCAATCTTTAACTTGAACTCTGTTAAAGACATTTCAAGGCAGCAGTTTTCAGTTTAATGTAAAGGGAAAAGCCAAAAACACTTGGCAGACAATAAAAACAAACTTGCTTATTTAAAGGTAATTATAGTGAAATACTCTATAATCACAGAATTGTATGAAATCAAGGAATAAAGGTTAACATCTTCTGGTTAATTCTATTTAAAGCTACGGGAATTAAAAGATTTGTGTTACAAGTTCTGATGTAAAGTCAGTATTTTCATATACGATTAACTTGCAGAACAATTGCAGTGAAAACTCTAAAAATATTAGCAAGACTCTATCCACATAGAAATTATATGAAATCTGAGTTTCTCCATTCCAGAGAAGCATAATATTCTAATAAGAACTACCCTAATCTTCACCCAGCAATAATTTCAAGATGATATTATTATTCTCATTTCCTTGAATAATATCCATACTCCAGGGCCATTTTCCTTCTCATATTCAATATCATGCATGCTTGTATCAAGATTCCTTTCTTCATATCCTGTCACAGTATCAATCACTGCCTCCTGTCCACTCAATCCACTTTTGATTTATCAGCCGCCGTCTTTCTGGACTCCATAACTCGACCCAAACCATTTTAGCAAGACATTGACAAATAGCACCCAGTATCACATCAACCTGTTCCACTTAGTAAACTAAGAAACAGTAACTGTGACATCTCTGCATAAGTATTCCATTCTATTCCCCAGACTGATGTATATTAATGAGGAGATGGTATTTGAAATGCTTCTTCCACATCAGCATCTAATATGATCAAATTAGGAAATGGGATGATTTATTAAATTTCGTAGAGCTGAAATATTTCTTTATAACACTATATGTGTGGTTTCAGAAAGTGAGCTGTTGCTTTCAATTTTTCTACTGAGGATGTGCCTGCATTTCACAGACGAATTATTGTCTTTAAAAAGATTGCAAGAAGGCGAAATGTTATTAAGCAAATGCTCAGTAAAACAAACTAAATCAGTTTTAAAATTCCTAATTTAATGTAAATCTTGGTTGTTTTGCTGAAATTCAGTTTGTGATCTTATTAAGTCATATTTGCATTGTACTATCTTGCTGTAGGACAGCTTTAAATTTATAGCATTACTAGTAAGCCCACTTTTTTGACTCTAAAAAATGCATCTAAAATAAAATAGTTATAATATGCACAAGTTTTCTTATCTTCTAAAATACAGTACAAAAAAAAAGATTCTACATTACAAACAACACCTACTCAAAATATTTTTAAAACATGTCATTAAAAAAAAATCTAACTTCTCAAATTAAAACTTGGTATTTCTGTATCTTACACATTGGAGTTCTGTAAATCATACACTTAAAGAAAATGCCTATGTCAGAGAAGTTATTAAAAAAAATTTACATTACAGCCACATATACTTTTACCAACATTTTCACTACCTTGAAAAACAAAATAACTTAATTTGATGGGGGACTATGGGGAGAAAAGACATTATGGGATACAGAATTTGTGCCATCTGCATGACTTATACCAAAACCAAATCCAGAGATTTAAAGATATCATGTAATGGATCTCAACTTCCAGTATGAAACTAGTTTTCTAGTGTCAGTCCCGTTCCCGTTGGCGGGGCGGGGGGGAAATCACAGTTGCTCAAATCCCAAAGGTGGTACTCTGAAGGTACGACAGTAACGTTGCAAATCAAGTAGCATAGAGGTGATCTTCACTTTATCGCTGTATCTCATATCGCTGCTTTTCAGGTAGGTCAGTAGATTTTACTCCCTGCCACTGGCAATTTGGAAGTTGGAGATCAACAAGAATACTTTAGTGGGTAACACTAACACAAGGTGGCTGCCTGAGTTACTTCTGATCATTTTATTAGCTAGTTTACATAAGTGTTTTCTTCAGTACTTACCTTTGAAAACAAATTGCCCCACCCCAACCAAAAAAATTAATGAATTACAGATGCCAAATTCGTATGAAAATTCCACTTCAGCACTACAAATACACACATTTCCTAAGACAAATGTTGTCTCTTTGCATTTAACAGCTTTGAATGGATTTTTCTTCTCTGGCTGCTTTTTTAATTAATTTCAACTTCTGGTATCCACAACCTCCAACAGCTTAATTATGCAATATGTAAGAACGATCTCCTTTTGTTTAAGTAGGATCTGCTACCAGCTGACTTCATTCACTTGATGCCTGCCGCAGGTCTTATATTGGAGAAGATAGGAAATGCTCATTCTTTAATCATCTTTTCATGCCATTCATTTTTTGATTTTTTTTTTTTTAATACCCCTCCATCATATTCCTCCTTTCCTCCACAATCTCTTTTCCAGCTTGAAGAATCATAATGTACTCAGTCCTCTTAGGAAAGCTGCTCATACCTTCGATTGAGTGCACAAGACAGATTTTGAGAGAGCAAAGAAAGGAACTATTTAGCATGGCTGCAACTGCCTCAACGCTAACGAACAGGGAAAACACAGGTCTCTAGTAGCAGCTTTCTGCAACCTATTTAACCCTTCTCCAGAAATAAGATTAATCCATGGCTTCTCAGTGTAACATTACAGCAGAGAGCAGACTTGGGAAAAATTACAATAAAGGATTCAATGTGTTCTATTGATTTTAGTGTTATGCTTTTAACATTTTAGTTTTATGCTTTTAACATGCCAAAAGACTCTTCTGTTATAATTTAGGATGTTATTTATAAAAATGTTTTCCCTGAAGAACCATGTCTGTGAATAGTAATATCATTTAAAGTGACCTGGAGCTATACCTTCATAGCTACAGTACTGAAAAGCTAGTGTATTTTATATACAATATTTCCTAGCACAAAATGAAATAAACAGTAGTCATGTTTTTAAAGTTTTTAGGTGCATAATTTCCATGTATTCCAATGACAAGCAACATCAGTAAACCCCTTGGAAAGGATGACCATTAGACTATGTCTAATGAGATCTGCAATTTATACTTACTACAATAAAACCGAGATCTTTAAATCAGGTTATCGTATTTCCTCATGCTGAGTATCTGACATACTGAAAAACACCTTCATTTTCACCTTATTCTTTTGACATTTCATTGTTTGAAAACTCATTTTGTTAGCAAAACAGTGGATATTTACAGGAATATTTCTACACCCAGCGCAGTAGCTTATCTGGGGTCTACAGCTCAGACGGTAAGTGTAGTCAAAGAGACACCAGACAGTTTAAATAACCAAACTGCTGCTACACAGGCACTGTGGCAATAAGTGTCCAGGAAACTATTATAATGAACAGCTGTGAATAAGTCATGAGAGAATACAAATAAGAGAAAGTGAAACGTTCACACCTTTCAACAGCAATATTTCAACATTTAGAGGCAACAGCTCTACTGATTTGGTACAGGAAAATAACATGTTTTACTAAATTCTTGGTGCAGGTACACAAAATTACCTGGCTGAAGGTAATTACAGGTGAAGGCTGTAAACACATACCAAAAAAGCTTTGATCTGTCTGATACACTCAATAATTAATTTAAATTCAATAGCAAATGCTAACAGTAATTCTGATATTCAGGGATAAACTTTATTTAAACTTTTTAATTGAAAAATACACACAAAAATTGAGCTTCTTTTAATCACAAAAGTATGAAGCAGATTGTATAATACAATTTGCAACATCTGATTAAGATTTAAATATTTAAACTATGTTTATTATCGAAAATATCTACTTGTCACAATCCAATTTATCAAAAGTTTCAGCACCATAGATATCTTCAAATATTAAGAAAAATTTGCATAACTAAATACTCATCTCTTTCCAAGGGAAATACAGACGAGAAATAACAGTTCAGTCCGATCTTCAGGGAGCCAATATTATGCATGGGAGTTATGGAAATCAGTAGTCAAAAAAAAAATCCACAAGAAGTTTTCAGATGATTACAGTTAAACCAAGGTGACTCTATTAATGTTTTTTTGCACTTGGTCAAATCCAAAACATATAGCTTATCTTCAAAACCAACTGTTCCACCAGTGTAATTTAAAGATTTAGTACATCAAAAGCACAGCAAACAGATTTCAAATTAGGAAGAGTTTTAAGTGACATCTAGTTTAGACAATCGCTTGCAACCATTTTTTCTAATATATTCCAAACTCAGTAAGCATATGAAGGTTTTAAATGAATGTTTTTACAGTAGAAATAACAATTCTTTTTCCAAGAAAAGAATCTTACCTTCTTGTTCTACTTTTTGACCTCGATCTTTGAGATCTGTAGGATTTGCCTCTGCCCCTTGATCGGCTACGACTGCGTTTTCTTCTAGAACCATATGAAGAACTACTGCTCGATCTGTGTCTGCGTCTGAAACAAAACCATGCTATTAGTATGCTACTACTTCTTAAAAAAAAAGGCAACAAAAAACCTAACCATTTACTTAAAAGGGACATTCAAATCTGTGGTTTTTGTATTATAACACGTCGTAGAAGCCTCAAATACCACTATTACACTGTAATAAGTAATTCACATACGCATGGGCAATGCCTGTCTTAAAGAGTTTACATTCTAAAATGTAGGCAGAAAAAGGGCAGCAGGAGAAACAGCAGTTAACTGATTTGCCTAAAATCATGCAATACCTCAAGGGCAAAGCCAGGAACACAACACAGCTCTCAATGTTTTTTAGTCCCACGACCAGGTCGTTGGAACTCACTCCCTCTTTGCCAAATCTAAGGTTGAAGAAACATTTAGAACCTACATTCTCAGCAGGATTTACACAGAAATACACCGTATGGGATAAGGACTACAACTCCAGCGCTAAAAATTAAATTCATGAAATGGTAACTTCTGCATTGCTACTCTATACAATTATTTCCAGTCATACTATGTACACACATAAAATGTAAACATAAAAATGTATTTTAAATTATGTACACCTAAAAATATTTTATGTATATATAACTTACAGATTTGTTATCTCCACTTCTGTAACATGCAATCTTTGTTTTGCTCTGATGTAGACAGACCGTCCCCGTCCCCCCTTTTTTTTTTTTTTTCAGTACTATTAGCAATCAAATAGTCAGTGTTAATTTATTCCATTTGAGCTTGGAAGTTTTCTCCTGAGTTCAGTCAGGAGTCGGAAAGGTATCTTCCCTCTCCCCTCCCACCCAAACTCCCCGTTTCATTTATTCAAAGAATAAATTCTTATACACATAGGAGAAAGGTGAAAGAATAGATAATAAATACATAAATTAAACCAACCAATCCCAAAACTGGGGGAGGGATACCTTCCAAGTCTTAATCTTAAAATTTCCTCTCCGTCTCCATCTCCCTAACAGCTAACTAAATAACAATTTCAATCCTTATGAGAACCTCCACATTTTTCGCCTGTGTTATGTTTGATTAATATTCAAATATAACACCACACAGAAATACTTCTGCAAGTCAGGATGCAGTCAATGTGATATGTGCTTATCTAGCATAAGGGGAAAAGGTGCTGTATTACGTACAAGTAGTGCTGCAGTAGTCCAAACCGGAAAAGATATATATAGGTTAACTACTAAAGAACAGGTCTTCATCTGAAAAAGGAATGCAATGTTCCTGCTAAATGAAGATGAAGAACAGCAATCTTGGAGACTGTTGCTTTTGATTCTTAAAGGGACAGGAATAAATCCAGCAGGACCCCAGCGTGTAATAGTGACTGAACCACCAGGAGCAAATGCCCTAAACTAAGGGCAAAGCAAAGGTGCCAGCCAGATCCTAAAAGCAGACACTTTTGTCTTTTCTGGATTCAATTTAAGTCAACTGGTCTTCATCCAGACTCTAATCTCCCTTCAAGCTCTGTTTTTATCTGCGAGATAGCCATGCCTGCACCGGACTAAAGAGATTCATAAAGCTGCATGTCATCAGCATATTGTTGGCATCGAGGCCCCTGTCATCTCGCTGTGTCCCCTAAGGGCTGTATGTAGATGCTAAGCAGGAACAGAAGAAAGGAGGGATGGAAAAAAACAAATATGAAACCCCCCGCAACCAGCCAACTTGCCCCTCATCGACACACTCTTCTGCCAGCTAAAGAAAGGTTTGTCAGGAGCACTTGCTAATACATTCACAGTGCAGCTAGACACAATGAGTATTTTCCAGCTTGACTTATTAATAAATTGACCACTAGTTTGACTCCAGGATCACCGCAAGTCAGACTGAGACACAACCAGGATATCCAAAAAAGTCAGGTATTGAAAGGGGCCTCTGATGAAAGAAATACAGTATTAGATCAAGAAAGAATTGGTAGATATAGCCACATGATCTGTGTTCTAAACACCTGGCTGACTACTGTATTCTGTACACATAAAAAATAGCAAGAAAAATGGTGAAAACTAGCTGTTGCAGCAGATTTATAGACCTACTGTAAAATCACTTTAAGTCCTTCTATTGAGAAAGTCTACCTTGTTGTCTGGAAAGACCTACTTGGTTTACTACAACAGAAAAAAGTAACACAAAATAGTCTATAACTACTTGAATGAAACTTCTTTTCAAACTGCGGTTAATGTATGAACTATTATATTTACAAAAAGAGACTCCAAATTCATTATTTGAAAGGAGGAGAAAGGAAGAGTTATTTTAGTTGGCTGGTTTTTGTCTGTTTTGATAAGGAAGTTACCTTTGGATCTGCATATACACTGGTTTTGTATTCTTGGGGGGGGAAGGTGTTTTGGTTTTTTTGGTGGTGGTGGTTTTGGTTTTTTCTTTAAATATAAGTGAAAATATTGCCCCATCTTCCAAGATTCAGAGCCAACTTTGCTATAAAATTAGAACTGATTACACATTGGATTCAAACACTTCTAGCTTTCTGCCATAATACAAAAGAGCTCAATTTGTAAGCAACTGCAACAGACAGTAAATTACTACAAATGCACCTTTTCTCATAAGAATGTGAACGAGACTGGAGATCTCGAGACCGTGACCTTGACCTTGATTTCCTTCCAGACTTTTTACGGCTGTATGTTCTGCTGTCTGAGGAGCTACTTGAAGACGAACGCCTGCGGTGTTTCTTTTTCCTTCTGCTTCTGTTCTCTTCTTCTGTGTCCGAGGAGCGACGTCCCATTTTTAAACTACATAAAGACAAAAATTTTAAACTGTAAGAAAGTCTCGTGTCTACATTACATGTTGTTATATATATTAAAAAAATACTTAATGTGTGTGCATATATAAATAAATATATCATTATACCATTTTAAAAGTTATCATGTGAATAAAAAATTTGGTTTGCATGCAAAAACAAAAATCAAGATTTTAATATAAGATGTCAACAAATCTGTTACCAAGTAACTTGAAATTTACACTGTCAGCAAATCTCAATTAATTTATTATGGTATCAAATATTTGTTATGAATTTTCACAAAGATATTTCACAACCATTTAAACAGATAAATGCACTGATGATTTTTACATTTTTGCCTTAGATATTAATTTTTCAGAAATTTGGGGAGTAGCGTGTAAGATACTTCTAACAACTGATATTTCACTTTAAGATGCTACACAGTCAGTAGTACAGCATCTTTAATATGTTTAATATATAGTTATAAATGAAGATCTATAAAACTTACACAATCAATAGAATGCAGTCTATTGGTTTCAGCTACTGATGTGATTCACTTCATGTGTCTTTAGGTTGTGCAATTAAAATAATGTATATTTTTGTCCTACTTGTCATAATTCAAACACGCATTGAGAAAAAAAATTCTAGAAAGTTATTTTTAAATTAATTTAAACTAGAGTTGGGTTGATTTTGGTTCTCAGTTTAGATCCACTCAACTTTAAATTGCTTTACTTCAAAATCAGACCTATAAATACTAAATTTCAGAAATGTTTCTTGATTGACAATGTGTTTACTTGAACAATGTTTACAGACTTTGATAACAGATTGGAAAAAAATGGGGGGTTGGGAAGCCTGCCATTCATTTAATTGTTGCAAAGACTATCATCTTCATTTGGAAATCTTAAGAGATCAGTTTCATTGCTTCATGATTAAAGAAATGCTGTACGACTTGACTTTCCAGGTTGCAAAACACACATAATGCTTTAAAACTGTTTTTCTGTCCCAGCAGTATCAGCCCTATCCACCCAAGACTTCAAGACCCCTCTTCACACACACTTCGGTTAATGGCAGTTAGTAGTAGCCCCTCTTCCCAAGAACAAACAGTTATTTCAAGGCTCCCTAGCGACTTCTGCACTGGGAGAACAGGAACTCATAATTCATATCAACAGCTAGATCACGGATCTATTTTGCCTCAATATCACCTGTCTTTAACCAACATTGAAACATTACAGGTCCTCATATTTCTAGCATAAATATTGTTCATTTTCTGCATACAAACTTTTGCCCTTCCTCACACCTTTTATCACCTAGGCAGCAGACCCTAATCTCTACGGCAGAGACTGAAAACAGAACAAAAAAGAAATTCTCCATTAAGTATGTTTATGCTTAAATTCACAAAAGGTTTACATGCAAATACAAGTCTTGATTACGCTAGGCCTTTCGGTCAAAATGCATGACTGAGGAAAAAAAAAAAAAAAGAAAAACCATATTTAGTTCCACAGACAACGTCTCTTAAAACCTACATTTTCACCCTCGAGTTCCCAAGACAGCTAAAACTGTTTTGCACACAATCATACTCGCTCCAGTCCTACAGTGATACATCTAAACACCCAAGCAGGCCCGGGATCTGCAAAGTCAGTACTGTGATCGACTTTCCCAAGGGAGCCTTCCAGGCAGCTACATTCAAAGTACAAAAAATATACAGACAATGCTGTGTTTGACAGAATTTGAAGACTGTCAGAGATGCAGGTTCACTTGTCAAATTGAGACACGCTCCTCCCACGCTGCCGAAGCTTGTCCTAAAGACTCCCAGACGCCGGGAGCCAGGGCGAGGAAGCTACAGCAAGCACGAGAGTCACAGGGACGTCCTCCTGGAAAGCGCCAAGTTCTGGACCTGGCATCTGCTTCAAGGGGAGTTTCCATTTTTACCCAACAGTTGTTTAATGTAAAATACAAGAGAGTCCCTTCAGTATCTGGATTTTCTTTGATGTTCACTAGAGTTCATTTACTGCCGCAATCAAAACAGTAGCTACGTAAACTCATTCCTATGTAGCCAAATCCCTGTGGATTGCAGGTGGCTCTTCAGCACGCAACTCGGAGCTATCAGTTCCATTCCTGCAGCCAGGAGTGCCTACAAATTAGCCGTCACTAAGCTTTCCCGCAGTAAATTCCTCTATATATTTACTTCACTTCTCAATAGTTTCTGTTTTCAGCACTTTAGAACTGCTCCTTTAGCTAACAAACAAAGCATTTTTGAAATATTCAACTTAAACCAGCAAATCTCTGTGCACCTCAACCAGCAACATTTTAGGAGGATGAACTGCTACACAAGAGAATTTCTTTTTTAAGAGGAAATATTTCTACCATCTTACACAGATGTTATTCCACACAGATTTTGAAAAAGAGAGAGACAGTACTTTACAGATTACTTCATCTCACTTAGGGAACTACGACTTTAATTTACAATTCTGTAGAGGAATGCCAATTTATATCAACACACCATCTTGTGCAGTCATTTTATTCTTTCCCCTCATAGTAAAAGATTTACAGAGCTCCAAGTTACTAACAGTTATTGAACAGTAAAATAAAGCTCTTCAAATATATACCAATGGAACAACCTTCAAATGAACATGAACATGAATCTCAAACTTAAAATAAACAGAACTGCTCAGAACATCAAACTACAATGCACAGATTTTAAGTTAAAAGCTCACAGACCACAGCTTATGACAGCAAGATTAATGAAAGAGACCAGAGAAACAAAAAGTATGAAAGACATTTCTGCCGAGATATTCACCACTCGATGTGGATATCATTAGGAGCCAGAACATTACACTTCAACATATGTATCGTCTGTTGTTTAACTTCCTTTTTTTGCCATCAGCTTTTTTCCCCATTTGGACATATAACTGCATTAAGCAGCATATAAAACTAGTGAAACGTATTACGTAAATCTCAATTTTGTGTCTTCGGGACCAAAAAAGAATTACACGCCGTGACCCTTCCCTATTACAGGACAACCCTCCAGCACACGTGCACATACTTGAGCCTCAGGAGCTCCAAGAGCACTGAGTTTACCATGGATGAGCGACAGGACAAAGGCACACGGGTGACTGATGACCTGCACGTTCTAGAGGTTGCCAGAAGCAGACTGTTGATCCCGGAACAACTTGTGCAGCCGAGTCCTAGTAGCTGTCTCCTGTGCGGCTACCTTGAACGTACACAGGCAACAGACAGCCTTGTCTGACAGGCACTATCTTTCACCAGGGTCTTTAGACCATCCCTTCAGTACACGACACACATTTTCCTGCAAAGACGCCTCTTTTAAACACAGCACTTGAGAGCAGTCCAAGACCTGTAACAGGTTAGTGTTCTCCCCGAGTACTGCCTGCTCCCTCCCTCCTCCTGAACATCCTCCTTTCCCTCCCCGGGAAAAGGGACTGTCAGGATTGATTGGTCACACCACTTGAAGCCTGATGGATGGAAGAGTTGTTCCTGCAGGTCAGCAGTGGTCCATATACCACTTCCACAAATAGGACTGTATAACAGTACCTACAGATCACAGAGGAGAAGAAAGATCACTCAGGGAACCTTAATTAGCAAAATAATGAGGGGGGGAAGAAAAGGCAAACAGAAAAAATTAAGACTCATTACATGGCATCATATGATGAATCTCATGGGTTTTTCCTACCTGGTTGTTCCCATACAAAGTCTGTAGATCCACCACAAAAACTTGTACCATAGAGTTAATGGAGTGACCTAAGAGAATTTACCCGTATAGCTATGGGGAATCCCATCTTTAAGGCTCCTTACCCTTACTTCTCAGACAGAAGTGGTAAGCCAAATGTCTTTGCCATAGGAGATACATTTCTGCCAACCCCTCTTTATGTGTAGGCACTGTGGAAGATACGGCTCTCAATGCCTGGTGAGACACTACAGCCTTTTATCCTGACTATGGAGCAATACTAGGAGGAAGAGAAGAGGAGGAAGGAAAGGCCTATTAACAAGCACCAACAGCAAACGAACAGTTTCAGATGAACTTAGAACCTGGCTTACACCCCAGGTGTTTCTGGGGAGACAGTCTCCTGACCAGCACATCAGAGCAGCTCATTCTTTTCCATCACCCAGCCCCAACCTTCCGCCTGCGTGGTTCTCATCCACTCTTAGCATATTCCCTCACCCACTTCTGAATTTCGATCATCAAACTACTCTGGTCAAACAGCAAAGAAACACTGAGAATTCAGAAGATGCTGTCTCAAGATATAAGGACCCACAGCAGCTACATGGAAACTTATGCTGAAGTCTGAGCTGGAACATATCCTCAAATTAATCAGCTACTTAAGTAAAGACTCTAGTGAACATCTGTGAACTTCAACATTTTGAAGGCTTGCAATTAGTCTGAAATTGAACAGCTTTCAATAGAATGACTAACAGCTGGACCTGATAAATTTTAAATCCCCACTCTGGAGCACAGGCATGTTGAAGTATCTAAAAGACAGGTCTCCAGGCCTTTGTTTTTTTAACAGTTAGTTTTTGTTTAAGTCTTGTTTCTGAAAACTGATGCTGCAACACTTTGGTTGAAATGCAAACGAAGTGCATATTCTCATACACACGTTTTGCCAAGAGAAACACCAACATCAAAAATTTCAAACCAACTATTTACATTTGGCAAAGTTACAAACAGTGCTATCAAGCTCACCTGCAAACAACTAAGTAACCTCCCACCCTCCATATAACAACGTAACGAAAACATAAATGACATAGGAAACAAACAGATTTCTCTAGAAAACCTGTTCAAAGAGAGTAAGGTACACTTTCAAATGGAGTAAGAAGCATACACTCATTGATCTGACCTTGTTCAATCTTGCTTCATAGTTTTTTAGAACTATTTCAAGGGTGCAATACATGTTTTCAAGCATGAGTTTCAAATTATTATTGTATTTACTGTTGCAGATTGTAAGAAAATACATATTGGTTGGTTTTAATCAGAGGCTGTTATCCAGTAAACATTACTGCAGCAGACTACACCTTGAGCACAGCATCCAGTTAAACACTACAATCTTTAGCTACCATAATCAGCCAGAAGTGATGAAGACAAAATAACCTCCACATTTGTTCAGCAGCAAATCCAAACAATTTATGTTTGTTAGTCACTAAGAGACTTTGACTTGCAATAATCACTAACCACCTGCACAGTTTATGTAGCATCTCTACAAAAAAGATCCTTTAA
The DNA here is from genome assembly GCA_013400755.1 of Pelecanoides urinatrix. Classification (NCBI taxonomy): domain Eukaryota; kingdom Metazoa; phylum Chordata; class Aves; order Procellariiformes; family Procellariidae; genus Pelecanoides; species Pelecanoides urinatrix. The sequence goes on along the minus strand of VZTQ01012774.1, from coordinate 11,497 downwards.
GAAATTCTAACCCATTACACGGGCATTGATGGAAAACGTACTGCAACCACCTCAGTGGTTCTTTCCTTCTTTCCTACTGAACTGTGCGAGTCCATCTATAGCAGAGAATCAACAAGCGGGATGAGATGCTACTTGACGAGCTTCAGCCAGGAAACAGGGCTATCTAAGTAAAATTTATTCTAAGTCCGCAACAAGCATGCTGACTAGCTACTAAGTAGGAGTCAGAGTGTTACTAATGGCAACGCTGTTCCCCAAAACAGGGAAACCACAAACAGGCAGAGGGTAGAAGCCCCTCTCAGGCAGTTTCTCTGCGTGTACAGATCAAAAAGTGTCTTTGTATCTCCCTCCACCAAGCTTGCAGCTATGTGGAAGCTCTCCCTGCTCTACAATTCAGAAAAATTGCCCTCGGTAGAGGAAGAGATTTGATTAGAAAAGACAATAAGGTGGCTGTTCTTAAGAGGGCAGCAACCTGAATTATTGTTGTTGATTTCACACACTTATCCAGTGGTGCCTCTTTCCCTTCCCCAAGTTTCCAGATCCCTACGGGAGGAACACCTGAATCACATCTACCAAGACAGCTACCATAACTGGTCACCTCAGAAGAAAGTCTAGAGATCAAAGAATCACAGGGATTGAGTTACTTTCTTACAGTCTCTCCCATAGGAACAAGAATCCACAGACACCAAACGTACCACAACGCTGTCTTCTGGTTACTTAAAGGATGTCCTCTTTGACAATTACATCAACAGTATTTTTTAAAATCGTTAATTTTGAGCTTGAAGAAAGTTTGTCTCAACTCAAAATAACGAATGAACAATTTGTAGTAATAGTATTCCTTAATTCACCTTCAAATCTTTAGATTTCAAAGTTAAATGTGGGAAAAACTAGGCTCAAGGAGACATCGCACACCCACAGTCATCCAGGACACCAAGAACAAGGTGGAGAATTGAACCAAGGCCTCAAACCCTAGTACGGTGCTCATCTCCCACGAGCCGGCCTCCACAAGCCATCTTCTGCTCAATAATTCTTAGTTCTACAAACTGGCCTTCCACCACATAGCTACATTTTTCATACTTGAAGGCAATAAGAACTACAAACATTCCTATTTTAGATCAGCCCAAGTAAGTTCACTAAGAGCATTAATTAATCAGCATTTCTCCCAAGTAACCAACTTTCAGAATAAGCTTACAGACCAATTAAGTTTACATGAACTTTATGATGCAGCTTTTGGTATTTCTTTTAAATCAAGTTCTAAATACCTTCCTCACTCATGGCATATAGGAACATGCAGAACCACTTAAAATGACATTTAAAATTCATCTTAGATCATTAGAACAGGTAAACTGTTCAAAAAACGTTCCATTCATATCTGAAAAAGTAGCACCCAGAATTGTATTTAGCCAAACTATAAAATGAAAATACTTAAAACAACTGCTGCTAGAAACAGAACATGAGACACAGAAGAAACCAAATCGCATACCTTCTTTACCCACACTTTCACAGACAAGAGCTGGGAAAGTAAGATTTCCTCTTATCATCCTAGGAATCAAAATATGAAATGGATTCCAAGGGCAGGTGCCAGGGACAGTAACACCCGTTACAGACACTACCTGCTCCCTGCTCACATCAGCTGGGCCCTGCTAGCACACAGCGGGACGCAAAAGAGACTTGGCAACGACTGGGAAGAGAGCAGCTCCCAGTGCTCCGTGCCAGTTTGCACCGGGGAAACCCGACCGGAGTCAGGAGAAACACACCCCGGGCTCTGCTCTGCTCCCCAGCCGGCTGCTGGGCGCTGCCGGCGGCAGCTGAAGGTCTTTGGCAAGGCTGTTCGCTCCGCGCTGCTCCTGCTCTGCCCCGCACCAGCGGTGACACGCTCCTCTGCCCGCTCACGCAGCGGGACACCGCTCCTGGAAGAGACCGACACGTTCGTGACCGGGGCTATCACCCCCGCACCGCACTCCTCAGCCGGTCACGGCGTTGCCCCCGGAGCGCAGGGCAGCGCCAGGCCGCCGGGAAGCCGAGCCCGGCACCGGCGGGACCCCCCCTGCGGCCCGGGCGGGAGGCCCGGGAGAGGAAACAACCCTGGAGCCGCAGCACCCGGCGGCCGAGCCCCGCAGCCCGGCGGGAGCCCGGCGGGGCGGCCGGGCCGGGCCGCGGGAGCGAAGGCGCCGCCGGGCCGCGGCTGCCGGTTTGAGCTCAGCGCCTTCCTGGGCGGCGGGCAGGCAGCAGCAAGCCACCGCCGAGCTCATCCAGGCGGCCAGGCAGCGCCGCCGAGCGCCGAGGAATCGATGAGGCGCGCTCGCCGCCCCGGCGGGGCGAGCCCCCCACGCACCACGCGTGACGGGCAGGGAGGGGCGCGCGGCCCCGGGGTCCGGGTGTCCGCTGCCCACGGGCGGCTGCAGCAGCCCACGGAGCGCTGTGTGCGCCGGGCGCAGCGCGGTGACAACCGCAGCGACTTACCGGCACAGTGCCGTGGCACGCTGCCGTCCGCCTCTCCCGCGGGTGACGGGCTCCGCGGGGACACCGGCGCGGGGGCAGCGGTGCGGAGGGTTTCCCCTGTCAGCTCGAAGTGATTAACGAGGGTCGGTGTTACCCGGCACTGAGAACCGCCCCCGTGACCGAAGCGGCAGCGCTCCACCCGCGGCGTGGGCACCGCACCGGGGCCGGGCTGTGCCCCGGGGAAGGGAGCGCCCCACCCGCGGGGTGAGCACGTCCCCAGCTCAGCCTCCGCCGGGCAACGGCGAGAAAAGCAAAGAAACGATTTAATCCCTGCGCTTAATTCCGTCTTTTGACGAATTTGGTTAGTTTAACGCGAGTTTCCCAGCACACGCTCCCCGTCACGGGAATCGCGAAGTGTTGCGTGAGGATAAACGAAACACAAGGATGGAAGAACCGCTGACCATCAGCGCTCCCGTGGGGACCCCGCTGTCCGATCCCCCCCTCCCCGCCCCGGTACGGAAAATGCCACGCGGGGCGGAGCGGGGACAAGCGGGGCCGGTTCACCGGCGGCTCGACCCGCGCTGCTGCCCGAAACGGAGCAACGGTAAATCGTTGCCTATCGCGGCTGAGGCGTGTGTAACTGGATCTGAAGAAATGCTAATTCCACCCTCGGTACCGTACCTGCCCGAGTAAATAAAGGCTCTTTTATGTAAAGTCATCTTCCCAAAGGTCAAACGAAAAATCAATACGTAAGCAAGAGTTAAACAATTTGGAATAATTTATTAGAATTCGAGCAAAGGTGTAAAAGAGACGACTTCTGTCAACAAAAGTGCTCTCTTAATGGGATTTAAACAACAAAGGAAAAACAATATTAGCAATAAATAGCGTAATTCGCTCTAATCTGACGCCTCAATTCGCCGTGTGAGAAAACGTTAATGATACGGCTGTATTTGTCACTGTCAATTAGCCGGTAATTTATTTGGTGGGTCTGCGCGTCCACGGAGGAACTTTTCCGGCTCCTCCGCCGCTCGCCCGCGGGCGGTTCCACGGCTCCCCGGCGCTCCGCACCGCGCGGGCTCCCGGCGGGGAACCGTCCCTTCCCTCTGCCCCCCGGGCACCCCCCGCCGGGGCCGACCCCCGCGGGGCGGTGCGCGGGCGCGGAGCCTGCGCGCCCCCCCC
>VZTQ01012773.1:0-24955 GCA_013400755.1 Pelecanoides urinatrix | reverse complement strand
TCCCTCACCCACTAAGCAGGTCATCTTTCATTGAAGGAGATCCGGTTAGTCAAGCAGAACATGCCTTTCATAAACCCATGCTGACTGGGCCTGATCACCTGGTTGTACGTGCCGCATGATGGCCCTCAAGATGATCTGCTCTACAACCTTCCCTGGCACCGAGATCAGACTGACAGGCCTGTAGTTCCCCAGATCCTCCTTCCAGCCCTTCTTGTATATGGGCATCACATTTGCTAACTTCCCGTTAACCGGCACCTCCCCGGTTAACCAGGACTTCTGATAAATGATTGAAAGCAGTTTGGTGAGCACTTCTGCCAGCTCCCTCAGTACCTTTGGGTGGATACCATCCAGCCCCATAGACTTGTGTATGTTTAAGTGGTGTAGCAGGTTGCTAACCATTTCCCCTTGATCATGGGTGCTTCATTCTGCTCCCTGTCCCTGTCTTCCAGCTGAGGGGGCTGGGTACCCAGAGAACAACTGGTCTTACTATTAAAGGCTGAGGCAAAGAAGGCATTAAGTACCTCAGCCTTTTCCTCATCATTTGTCACTATGTTTTCCCCCCCATCCAATAAAGGATGGAGATTGTCCTTTTGTTGCTAATGTATTTATAGAAACATTTTTTATTGTCTTTTAGGGCAGTAGCCAGATTAAGTTCTAGTTGGGTTTTGGCACTTCTAATTTTCTCCCTGCACAACCTCACGACATCTTTGTAGTCCTCCCGAGTTGCCTGCCCCTTCTTCCAAAGGTCATAAACTCTCCTTTTTTTCTTGAGTTCCAGCCAAAGCTCTCTGTTCATCCAGGCCGGTCTTCTTCCCCGCTGGGCACATTGGGACGGCCTGCTCCTGCATTTTTAAGCCTTCCTTCTTGAAGAATGTCCAGCCTTCCTGGACCCCTTTGCCCTTCAGGACTGCCTCCCAAGGGACTCAGTCAACCAGGCTCCTAAACAAGCCAAATTCTGCCCTCTGGAAGTCCAAGTTCTGCTGAATCTCTCCTTACTTATCTGAGAATTGAAAACTCTACCATTTTGTGATCACTGTGCCCAAGACAGCCTCCAATTGTCACATTACCCACAAGTCCTTCTCTGTTCACAAACAACAGGTCCAGCGGGGCGCCTTCCCTAGTTGGCTCCCTCACCAACTGTGTCAGGAAGTTATCTTCCACACACTCCAGGAACCTCCTCAACTGTTTCCTCTCTCCTGTATTGTATTTCCAGCAGGTATCTGGTAAGTTGAAGTCCCCCACAAGAACAAGGGCTAGTGATTGTGAGACTTCTCCCAGCTGCTTATAGAATATTTCATCTGCCTTTTCATCGTGGTTGGTCTGTAACAGACTCCCACCATGATATCTGCCTTGTTGGCCTTCCCCCTGATTCTCACCCATAAACACTCAACCCTATTGTCACCATCATTAAGCTCTAGACAATAAAAACACTCCCTAACATACAGGGCTACTCCACCACCTCTTCTTTCCCTATCCCTTCTGAGGAGTTTATAGCCATCCATTGCAGCACTCCAGTTGTGTGAGTCATCCCACCATGTTTCCATGATGGCAACTATATCATAGTTTTCCTGCTGCACAATGGCTTCCAGCTCCTCCTGTTTGTTGCCCATGTTGTGTGCATTGGTGTAGATGCACCATGTTGTGACCATTCTCAGGTGCTTAGATGGTTCCTAAAAAATGCAGCAGCCTTGGTAAATTGTTCCAGAAGGCAATTGTTCTCTGACCGTCAGAAAGTTACAACAATTCCTTTCTAGTGTGAATTTGTCTAATTTCTTCCAGTTAGTAGGTCTTACTATACATTAGCCTCCTAAATTAAAAGATGGCCTGTTAAGTTCTATGTTAATATTGTTTCCTTTGAAAATCTTTTCTGACTGTGACTGTGTCATACTTTAGACTTTTTTTTCTAGTGAAAACTGAATTTTTAACTATTTTTTAAAAAAACACTCTCAATTCCTCCAAATAAACAAATGTCAATCTGAATGGTGGGAATAGAGGTAAGTGAATGTTTGACTGTGTTCTGACTGTGCCACACAGAAAGGTAACAACTCATATTGATGGATGCTGATACTTTAGTTTGTTTCACCTGAAACTCATCTGCACTGGCCGTTCTGCTCAGAAATCTGACAAAAACATTAGAGCTGCACCTTGCTTTGGATGAGAATCCCTCACGTAGGTCTTAGCTATCACTGACTAATATCTGGAGAGCTCAGAATATATACAAAACCAAACATCTGATGGAGAAGTGTCAGTATGTTTTATCGAAAACACAGGATCAAATTAGATAAATATGCTAATCATTTATATGTTCCACAGGAAGTCTATGGATTTAATTCAATGAACAATAAAAAGGAATATGGGAAAAGATTAGTGCAATCAGTCTCCCAATTTGAATGGTGATAGCATCATAAAGTACTCGAATGATAAATACCACACATCATTTAAAAAGAGAAATAATTTTATTACTCTCCCCTCTCCTTAGGTACATAAGCATCATGAAGAGAAACTATGCTTCTAGATATTGTAAATTCTCCCTTTTTAAAGTAAATTATATGGAAACAAGAAGAAGACAATTAAGTCTTGGTCTAACTCCAAACTTTCTCCAGGACCAACTGGGTCCTTCAGGCTATAACTAAAAAAAAATTTCCTACAAGACATTTCCTTTAATAGTGATCATAATGTACTCAAATTCAACATTGTCTCTTAGAAATAGATAAAAAACAGACCAAAACAAACAAAGAAACAACACCCTCAGTATAATATCTTCTCTCTTGAAAAAGAGAAACTACATAAAAATGAGAAAGAAATGTTAGTTATGGGCCATCTTGAGTACTGTGACCTGTGCTTTTTAACATATTAATAAATTGTATGGCAAAAATAGGGCAAACAGTCAAAGGCTTCTGTTAACAAAGCATTTTTTGTAATTGGTTTAGGCTTCAGTAACCAGCATCCCAACATTCACACTTTCTGTAACTTCTGCTCAGGCTTTTACAGGAGGTTACAACTTACTTTCGCTCTGCCCTCTAAGGATGCCATGCCACCACACACATACGTCTCAGAAAGCATAACCTGATGAGGCTTAAGGGGAATCTGTCATCTACCATGAAGGCTCAATATCTGAAAACAACAACAAAGCAGGAAGATTAAGTTTTTCATTGATAAATGCAAATAGGAAATGATCTGCTGATTAATGACCTTACAAAAATGGGCTCTAAATTAGTTTTTACCAGTCTGGAGAGGGATTTTGAAGTCACTGTGAGTAGCTTTCTGAAAACATAGAAAGAATACTTAATGGCAATCCACAGGAAAGAATTACATAAAAGGGAATAGAGTCAGACCAAAAATATAACTATGATACTGCTGAAATATATGGTGTGGTGCACCCACACCTTGAATGGTGTTTGTAGTTCTGATCACTTTAGTTAAGATAAGTAAATGACACAGACAAGGCCTGAACGGATGACCAGAGATACTAGAAAGGAGTTTACACTTAGAAGAAAATGACTGAGGAGGAGTGTGTTATAAAATCATGAATGGAAAAGGTGAACATGGAGTGAATATTTACTCTTTCAACTAGGAAACATCAATAAAACTGTGAAGCAAAAAATGTATAGAAAAAAATTAAGTTGTGGGGTTTTTTATATAACACTGAAGTTGAGATGCCGTGAAGACTAAAACTACAGAACTAAGTCCTTCAAAAAACAGAATAGACTCAGTTGTGGAGTACAGATTCATTTGTGGCTATTAAAAATCAGCCATTTTCTACAACATTGGTTGCTGGAAGATGGAAGGGACAATTGCTAGGTTCAGACTGGATGTAAGGGGAAACTTTTTCACCACAAGAACAGCCAAGCAGTGCAGCAAGTTGTTCAAAAAAGTTGTGCAGTCTCCATTCTTAGAGATTTTCAAGACCCAAATAGATAAAGCCCTCAGCAACCTGGTCTGATATCACAGCCGACTCTGCTTTGAGAAGAAGGTTAGAGTTGAGACCTTCCATATTGAATTATCCTATGAATTTATGATCTCATGATCTTCTACAGTTTCCACAGTGTTGACACAATACTTCCTCTAGTTCGTCTTGGAAGTTAAATGAGAGAATGATGATCCCAATGTGAAGATAGTTAAACCTTTTGACCTAATAAAGAAGAAGTAAAAGCTTGACTTTCCTGAAATAACAGCAAAATGCCCAAGACTTTGTGGCACTGATATTCTACTCATTTCATTAAGTAACACTGATCTGCTTATTTCAGTGGTAATTTGTCAGACAATACATTTTTCCAAATTGCAGCCCCAAATTAATGAAGCTTATAACTCTTCCTTATTTGAAGGAAGTTTAAACATAAGCTACGTAAGTCACAGTTAGATTCTCCTGGGAGATCATAAATGGGATTTGAGTCGTAAACACAGATCTATGGACTTCTTGCACAGGCAAAATTTAATCCCTACATAGTTTTTCACTGACATTGCTCATACAGAAAAGGTTTTCATGACTGATAATGAACCTAATAATGGAGAAAGAATGAGTACTAGATAATTTAACCTCACAAATACACTGCAAAAGCAAGTCCATATATATTATTCCTGTCACAAGAAAGCCACAATCTTTTGGTTTTCTGTTTAGATTAACATCAACATGAAGAAGAGTGCTAGTTGATAAAAAACACTTTAGAGAATGAAAACTGAAACCAGAAAACTAGACATGATAAGAATAGTACATGATTAGCTATTGTACTAAGAAGGGTTTAAATCACTTTTAACAAAACTGTAGTAGAATGATCTGCCTGGGTAAAATTATGTGACCTGCCTGGGTTTTCTAACAGACTATGATTTTTTATTCAAATATATTGCAATTATAATTTACCCACCTTCATCTCTGTGCTCAAATGCTCCCTATAAGGTTGGTTAAGTTGTAACAGATGATGAAAGCAAATTAATTTAATTTCTAGATATCAACTGTTCCATCAGTAAGGAGAAAATCACAAACATAAGAGATGAAATGAGCAATGTGATTAAAATGCTACCTATGTGCTTGAAAAAATCCTAGTGATTTTAGGAACATTAGAAGTATTAAGATTGTCTCTATCCTCAGACTAAGGTGGTAAATCCACGATATCTGTAAAAGCAGAATGAGCATCCTCAGACTGCTCAGTGTATAACACCACCATTAGCATTTTTATAGCACTTTTCAATGAAAGTGCTCCAAGCATTTTAAACAGAAGTCTATGTTTCATTAGCCTTATTTTACAGTTCATGGAAAAAACATACTGAGAAAGTGGCAAAAAAATGATGGGAACAAGATCACTACTAAGTCTTACAATTCCAAAGTCCTAAAGAGCTACCTTTTATTACGCTGTTCCTAGGCTGCCTTTTAGCCATCCCAAAGATGTAGACTGTCCATAAAGGAGAGACATACAACTTTATGTACTTCTCTCATGACTTTAGGAGGATGTGTATGCAGTAGGTTCAGTACAAGTGTGTGCATGTATATGGGAATCCATAACAAAATTGCTGCAGTGATGAGAAGTGGATTCAGTATTAGCTGATGTTCTCACCTACTTCCTGTTCTGACTCACTCCCACACTAGCCCTACAGTTCAGCACTCTGTAGACCACAGCCAGCACACTGCATCTGGCTTTGGGACCCCAGTGTGAGAAGGAAATGCATAAACAGGAATGAGTTCCAGGACTACCAGGATGGTAGTCCTCACACTTGCCCTGTGAGGAGAGGCTGAGGGAGTTGGATGTGTTCAGCTGTGATTTTGTAATGGGAAATATTCTGGTTTTATTCAGGACAATATTACCATATATCCAGGCTCTGTGGAATGTTACCATCATGACACCATTAATTAATAAAAATATGCATTCCTTTACCTACTCTGCTCATAATATGTAAACTACTATGTTACTATGTCAGCAACTTTAGCTACTAATGACTGTGGATTTTAATGGCACTTAGAAAATCAGAACCTAGAGCCTGAAGTAGATTGTCTGTTAGCCTGTAAGCAGAGGTTTTTATTGTAAGGAAAAAAAAAAAAAAAAACAACAAAACAAAACCACATTAAATTATTCATATAAGCTTATTGCTTATGTAGAAATTACAAAAGAACAATAAAGTACAGAGTGAATAAATGAATATCTATTCAGTGTTCAAGACTAAATATTTCAGTGCTATTGAAACTACAAATTCTAAAACAAAACAAAACAAACAAAAATATCTGCTTCTAAATACTTCATTATTACAAATCTATGGATGATAAATATAATATACAGTAAGTAATTGACAGGTAGCATTTAAAATTACATGCTCTAAGGTGAAATGTTTAGAAAGGCATTTATGCAAATCTTGTCTAGACCTTAACCTTGAAAATACTTAAGCATATGTATACCTGTAGCTGTGAAAAATTGCTCAGATAAGTCAAGGTATTAAGCTTACAAGAGTGGATTAAAAACAATACAGAGAGGACCATTTATATTTAACAGGAATCAGAGGATAAAGTAATGATGTCTTCAGACTAAACTGACTTAAATACCACACTCCATTAATTTCCATGAAAGTCTGCAGTAGAATACCTGCAAATGGGTGCAGTTTCATGCCTGAAGCCTCAGTGCTTCAAAAGAAAAGAAGTCTACACAATTAGCAATTGATAAATCACATACTTTTAATGGAAAATATGTGATTTCTAAGAAGAAATGGAAACTTAAAATGGGGTCTCAGTGTGATGGGGACTGTGAAAGTCCACTATTAGGTATGTTGGACTTACTGAATGTGTGCAGTGTAACTGTTCTGAGCATATGCAGCATTGGTGAAGAATGTTCTTCTATGCATGGGTACAGACACTCCATATCGCATGTGTGCCATTTCAGTTTTCTATACCTATACACATTTGCACCCCCAGTCTGTGGCTCCCTCAAGATAGCTCTGCTTGTGAAGACGTCCATGTTGACTCCTGGGTAACTTACTTAGTGACTTCATTTCATTACAGAGAACGGTTTTAGAGAAATAATTAACACCGCGGTTTAGACTCAAACCACAAGCCCATTGGCACACAATGCTAATGTAGAAAAAAATTAAATATATGCAGTTTATTAGAATGTGAAATGGAGTATTGAATAAGAATTTTTATTGGTATTGTTTGGATTATATAGGTTGTTAAAACTTATGATTAGTCTCGTACTTAAACAACAGGTAAACCATTAAGTAGATAAAGAGGACCAACAAATACACCGTATAATTATTACTGCAGAGTGGATGCAAGTTAGGAACCACAGTCTCAGAAACTGTATTTGCATCAGTTGCAAATGCAAAGATCCTGTAACCCAAGACTGGATCAACCATCTGACCTAGGGAGCCATTGCATGGTACAGTAGTCATCTGGGTAATTATGGTACTGGTTGCCCAGATTTTTCAAATGCTTTGTTAAAAAAAAAAACTTTTATCATATGCTATAGTCTCATTTATCTAGAATCTGATAGGATCCTATTTGAACTCCTGATTGGAGATAACGACAGGATACAACCCAACCTCAGTTCCCTATAAAGTACAGAACAAATAATTATAAGGAAAAACGTAAAACCACCAAGAGGAACTTATAATAAACAAGCAAGAATAATTTATTAAACAAAAACAAGCTGCCTATGATTATGAAGACTAGAAGAGCCAGTCAATTTTTTTTTTTTTTCCTAAGTGTTAGAAATCTACTGGACAGAGAAAGAGATTTGATAGGTGCGTTAGTCAGATTCAGCAACTGACAGCTCGTACCTTGGAAAACTTCTTAGAAAATTCAAATTGATTTGTGCACACATTCAAACCATTGATCAAAAACCATTCAAAAAAAATTGGTAACATTTCAGATAAATTGGAATCCTTCTGAATATGGGGGTTCTCCTGCTGAAATTATAATCTTATAAAAGTTCTGCTATCCAACCTGCTGTTTGGTTGAGGCTTTTGAGACTTTTTTTTGGAAGACTTGTGTTCACGGAACCTATTAGTCAAAATCTTCCCCGTTTTTGCTGATGATCTATGCTAATCAAATTATCTGTTGAGACATACGTGTGTGTCTTCTATTGTGATGAACTCGTAGGAACCTGCCCTCAAGTGACAAGTATTCTAGTATCACGAATGGTAAACAAAGATGATACACAAAGGTAAATTTTCATCGCCATTGGGAATAGGCAGAAACACACTATTTACCAGCTGAGCATGTACTTCCTGATATTTTGTGTTAAAACTATAGCTGCAAGTTGCCCACATAGGTACATTGTCAAAATTTTCTTATAAAAATGTGTTTTCCAACAGTTTTGCATGTCATTCTCTGACATATGACACAGGGAAGTGATTTTTTTAGCAAGAAATACTTGGTAGAACACTCTCATCTGGATTCAGTGGGTAGTAATTTACCTGCAGAAGCAGAGTTATCCTATTTCATACCTGAAACCAATATAGAACTAGAAGGATTTCAAACCCTGTCAGGCATTCAGAAGTGTGTGGCTCTGATTTTATTGCCAGTATGGAAACATGAATTAGTTATAGCTTGAAACTTGTATTTCATATGAATAGAACTGCAACTTTTAAATGTGATACTGAACTGTGACTGACTGTCCCAAAAGACTGTCAAAACATGATATGTCAGATTCAGTTCCTTTCCACAAACATATCACAATCTGTTTTGATAGGGAAGGGATATAGTTTAATTATTTGTTTTTAATCTGACTCCAAACCTGACATATGGCACCTCATTAAGGTCTCTTCACTTTTTCTGTTGAAAACAACCATCCACAAAGGAGGCATGCAATTTCTAGTACAAAAGATAAACTCAGAAAACTTTATGCCATCCTACAAGGTCAGCCAACCTGAACTGAACACCCGACTTCTGATTTTGAAGGATAACTACCATTTAGTACCACAGCACATGTAACAGCCTGTTAGCAAAGAAACTTTTCATTTATGCCTCAGAACTTTTCCCCTGCCACAGAGTCCAATAAGTTGTTTTCCAAATTAGACAGTATCTTATTATCATACGGTGAGGCTTTTGAATCCCAGAAATCCATTCTACAGCATATAGAAATTCAAGACATACAGCAGCTATGATGTTATTTGAAATGGAGAGAATATGACAATACTTTGTCAGCTTTTCCATAACACAACTAGTCATTAAGCATATAGGCTAAGAATTTCAGAGGGGATGAATGTCCCCAGTAAAGCCCAACATTCTCTGCAAGAATGCTACATAAAGCACAGAGTTACCAGCAGGTACATCATGGAGCGTTAGGATAAAATAATGGTATCTTGAACATACATTTCATTTGGGGAACAAAAAGTAATTTACAGGCATGTGTTTTAGGCCCTGCAAAGGTTTTCTGCCTACGGGTCTTTAAAAGGTGTATTTTTTTTTTCCTGAGTTTCCATTTATATTGTTCTTGGTGATCACCTTTCCCTATGGAAACAAGCAAGATTTCAGTCCCTGAAGTACACAGCAGTCCAGGAAAATAATATTTTATCCTTCAACCTTTCTGTCTAATACAACATCTCCCCAGCCTGAGCAAGAACTTGGGTTTTCTAGCGGCCATATTCCTATCACCTCCAACCTGAAACCATACTCAGAGGAGTATCAGAAAAAAAGCATCTTGGCTAAACCACTTTCTGGCAGGGGGAAACCAGAGTTTGAGGCATTCTTCAGCTTAAGGAAGGATTTTCCATTGTCCACCCCTCTTACTATATTGATACAGGTCAAGCACCACTCTCCAGCCTTCTCTGGAAGCTGCATAACAGAGAAACAGGTGATTTGCATGTCAAGCTTGTATCTGTTTTGCAGTGAGTCAGATATTATGATTACAGTGATATTTAAGCCCTTATATACATGCTGGAAAGCCAGTTTTACAGCAGCCGAAAAACCTATCCTGCTACAATTTTCCTAACTCTAATTGGGAAAGAATATTTTTAATGGAATGTTTTTACTGTTACTTGAGAACAAAACATGTGTAGCTTTCCTTAGGAAGCATGTTGCATATTATCAGACAAAAGTTCCTTTATAGTAAATGAAAGAGTATGATAGATACAATTGTCAACTCAAAACAAAGAGTGAAAGGGTTTGAGGAGCTGTTCAGGCATCTAGAAATCTCTCTCTCATGTCTTTAAGATACCAAAGGCTCTGAGTCCTTGGTGATGTTAAAGCTCTGAAGATACCGACAAATTTGGGAGGAATGTGTTATAATTTAACACAGAGCAAGTTCTTATAACTCGGAGTCCTTAACCCAGAGAACTGACATGTTTTGCCATAGGGTGAATATCCTGCTTGCTTTTTCTGTAGTCCAGCTACACATTCTTTGTCTCATTAAAAAAAAAAAAAAAGGAAGAAAAGATTTTGTTTTCCCCGAGGCTGTTTTGCTTCCATTTTTTGAAATACCTTCCTTAGTGGTGACAGATACTTAGTATAACTTCTGCTTGTGCTGTGAACATTGTCATTCCTCCCTAAAGCATGAGGATACCTTTCAACAAATTTTGTGGCCCTCTGAAAATTTTCTCGTACTGACAATATCCCATATGGCAATCTACTCTGATAACTTAAGTGGCAAATTTCTTGCATTCCTACTCCAGACTCAGTAGTTACTATTCCTTTAGCATCCTATGGGTTTTACAGCCCTCTCACACAACCTTGCAAAACCTGCTATACAAAAAAGGGATAACCAATCTAGAAAACTGAGTTGCAGTGATTTTGCAGTCATCTCAGGGGCAGACAGCCATGTCGCAGGAAACCACAGGCACTGGGAAACTGTGTTCAGAAAACTGCAGTGATAATCCAGTGTTCTCTTTTTTTAACTCATCTATCTTGGTTGCAATCTCTTCTGTCATTTGTATCTTAGAGGACCAAACATAGAGCTTGCCATCTAGATGAGTTACACTGTCCCATCCAAGTAACCAGAGTTGCCCTTGCATTCGTTAGTGCGTTTGTACTGCTGATAGCTACAGTCACTGATTACAGCCACTACAGGCCATGCTTTGTGCTCCTTTTGAAGGTCCCACCTTCCTCCAGACAGAATTTGATATTTACATGATCCTCCTTTACATTCTTTCTTCTGAAATTAAGAAGTTGTCTTCTTTTTTCCCTTTTTCCTACCATTTTTGGTTCATATTTCTGCACTTCATAGAATCATAGAAAGGTTCAAGTTGGAAGGGTTCTTCAAAGACCCTGCCATGGGCAGGGACATCTTCCACTACATCCTGTTGCTCAAAACTCCATCAAACCTGATTTTGAACACTTCCGCTGATGGGGCATCCACAACTTCTCTAGGCAACCTGTTCCAGTGTCTCAACACTCTCATCATAAAAGATTTCTTCCTTATATCTAGAATCATAGAATCACTAAGGTTGGAAAAGACCTCTAAGATCATCAAGTCCAACCGTCAACTCAACACCACCATGCCCACTAACCCATGTTCCATTCTAGTCAGAATACTCTCTTTCAGTTTAAAACTGTTGCCCCTTGTCTTATCACTACAGGCCCTGGTAAAAAGTCTCACTCCGTCTTTCTTATAAGCCCCCTTTATACATTGAAAGGCCGCAATAAGGTCTCCCTGAAGCCTTCTCTTCTGCAGACTAAACACCACCAACTCCCTCAGCCTTTCTTCATGGAAGAGGTGTTCCAGCCCTCTGATCACGTTTGTGGCCGTCCTCTGGACCCACTTTAATAGGTCCATGTCTTTCTTGTGATGGGGACCCCAGAGCTGGATGCAGTACTCCCGGTGGGGTCTCACCAGAGAGGGGTAGAGGGGCAGAATCACCTCCCTCGACCTGCTGGCCATGCTTCTTTTGATGCAGCCCAAACTATGGTTGGATTTCTGGGCTGCAAGCTCACATTGCCGGCTCATATCCAGCTTTTCATCCACTGGGACCCCCAAGTCCTTCTCCACAGGGCTGCTCTCAACCCAATTCATCTTCCAGTATGTATTGTTATTGGGGATTGCCCTGACCCCGGTGCAGGACCTTGCCCATGGCTTTGTTGAACTTCATGCGGTTCACATAGTCCCACTCCTCAAGCCTGTCAAGGTTCCTCTGGATGACATCCTTTCCTTCTAATGTATTGACTGCACCACTCTGCTTGGTGTCATCCACAAACTTTCCGAGGGTGCACTCAGTCCCCCTGTCTATGGCATTGGTGAAGATATTAAACAGTATTGGTCTCAGTATGAACTCTTGAGGGACACCACTCATTACTGCTTTCCACTTGGACATTGATCCATTGACTGTAACTCTTCTTTTATCTCTTTTATTAACCCTTTTTCTCCCCATGAAGAGCTGGCAAAGCTGTTGGGGGCGGGACGGAACACTGGGAGCCCCCACATTCCTTCCTAGGAGACATGCAAACAGAAGCGGACAGACCTGCGTCCACCGAACATAACTGACGATCCACTGACCATAGCTGACTGCCAGCCCTGGGGTACCCACCATGTGGCCCCTGGACCCCCACCAATGCCCCAGCTACTTCAGTCATTCATCTTCCCCAAAGCCTTCTACGCCACAGGTAAGGACCAACTCCAACCCTGGCAGCTCAGGGACGCACGTTGGGGAAATTCACAGCCCTTCCTCTGTTGCATGTCTGCCTCCTCCTTATCAGTCCCCTTCTGTGCCCTCCCGCCTCAGACTGGGATGTGACCGTTTGCTCATGTCTCTCCTTCAGGATCAACCAACCTCTGCCGACTGCCTGGACAGGCGTGGCAGCCCTTCTCTGCACGCTGGGCACCCCCAGCGGGGGTGGCACCACAGGCACCCTGGGGACCCCTGGCAGGTATAGCATCCCCATCTGCCCTGGAACCTCGCCACTCCCATTCCCCCTAGGCCCCCCAGCACCCCTGTCTCCCCTGGCACTTGTAGCACGTGGGCTCAGCAAGACACAGTGAGCATATCTGCCATCTCCTGGGCAAGGCCTGCCCAGTAATTTAGGGATCATTTCCCAATATCTTGGGGCCATATCTCCTGTTTCATCTCCCCAGTTTTCAAACTCCATCCCACTGGCACAGTAGCTCACCCTGCAGGAATCATCCTGCCGCAAGATCCCCACTCACCTGGTGCAGAGCAGGGGGATGTCCGTGCCTGGGGCCGGCTCGGCGGGTGCCCCAGGAGACTGCCCCTGGTCCCCAGCCCAGCACATCTCCCTCTCACCCATGCAGGTCTGCAAATGGCTCCGTGTGGCAGCTGCTTCAACCTCCCTGTCTTCCGCTTTGAGTGCACGAGCCCCGACTGGCCTCCATCAGCCACCTTTGCGATTGGCCACGGCATTGCTTCTCCACCAGGCGCCGCCCTGTGGGGACCCCAGGGCTGTGGGATCCTCCAGAACAATGGGTCCCCCACTGCCAATCCCCCACCTATTCCTGCCCTACAACCTCCAGGGAAGAGCTGTGGCCCCTGCCCCCCAAGTGCTGCCTCCATCCCTCCCCAGCTACCACCACCTCGAGGGGCAGCACACACAGCACAGCCTGTCCAGCACAGCCACCCCCTTGGGGTCACCCCTGGGCAGTGGCAGCTCCGCAGGCAGTGATGTCCACATGGATGATGGCACCTCCTCAGGTAGTGACATCCCCCTGGGCACTGATGCACCCATGGATGAGGGCATCCACCCAGCTGCTGACATCTCCCTGGGCAGTGATGTCCCCATGGAGGAGGGCACCCTCCTGGGTTGTGACATCTCCCTGGGCAGTGATGTGTCCAAGGAGGAGGGCACCCGCCCAGCTGCTGACATCTCCCTGGGAAGTGATGTCTCCATGGAGGAGGGCACCCTTCTGGGACGTAACATTCCCCCATGCAGCAACATCCCCCACAGCCCCTCTGCTGCCCTCCATGTGCAAGCCATCAGGGACCCCATGGTGATTCCAGCCAGCAACATTGTGCTGCCTGAGGAGGTGCTGCTGGAAAAGGTTATGAGGCACTTGGATTGCTCCCCAGGGGCAGTGGGAATCAGCCAGCACAGTCCCAGCAGTCTCCCCATGCCCAGGGACCCTACCATCCTGGACCACAAGACCAGCTCACTCTGGCTGCACGAGAACATGTTCTCTGCTGGCTACAGGGTCCCCAAGACCTCCAAAGCCATCCTGAGCATGGAGCACTTCAACACCACCAGGATGAAGCCTGAGGATCCATGGCAGGATGCAGAGACAGATGTGACACCACGGGGCAGCGTGTCCCAGCACGACATCAGGCTGGAAAAGTGAGGGAAGAAGCAGCGGAATGGCTCATTGCCAAAAAATGGCAGCAAGCAGAAGGCTCCCCCAGCCAGTGCTGGGGCAGGAGGGTGGGATTAGGCCTGCTGCAGGGATGAGATGGTTTTGGGGGCGGGGGAGGGGCTGTGTTTTGGCAATGTAGTAGCTTTGTTGACTGTTCTGTTCTCAACTTTTCCATTAAAAGCCATTTATCCAAAACCTCTCCATGCCTGCATGGGATGGGGAGGGAGTACAGGGGGCACCAGGAAATGGCACCAAAGAGGTGCAAAAGCATGGCTGAGCCCCAGATCAGATCCACTAAGCCCCAAAGGGCACCAAGCCATCCCCAGGGCTGAGTCACCACCAGCAGTGCAGGCAATCATGGGGGGTGACTTCCCTGTCCCCTCCCCTAGGGGAAGCAGCCCTTTGGCGGGGGGAGCCAGGACAGATGGGTCCATGCAGGACTCACGGACACAGCCCCATGCATAAAGCAGCACTGACCCCTGCAACCCTGCGTGCCATCCTCCCACCCTGGGGCTGTAGCAGGGTGCTGTACCTGCTCCCCCCGACCCCACCATGTCCCCATGCACCCACTGCAGCCCCAGAGATGTCTCCTCCAGGCTGCCCCGGGGCAGTATTTAACAGGGGCAATAAGCCACGGGTCTGTTTACTGTATGGCAGAGGTAAGAATGCTGTGGGGCACCATATCAAAGGCCTCACAGAAGTCCAGGGAGATGACATCCGTAGATCTTCCCTTGTCCACTGAGGCAGTTACTCCAACATGGAAGGCCACTGGGTTAGTCAGGCACAATTTGCCCTTGGGGAAGCCACACTGGTTGTCTCTAAAGGGGCTGCTGAGCTGTTGTCTTGCCATTTCTAGCTTTGCAGTCACCAGTTGTGAAGCATTTATGACTTTCAGACATTCTTAATTTACAAACTGGTAAAAATGAGTTCTCTAAAGCAGAAACATCCTTCTCAGTAAACTGCCCTGGTGAAGGGCCTGGAGAATGAGTCTTGTGAGGAGCAGCTGAGGGAACTGGGGTTGTTTAGTCTGGAGGAGGCTGAGGGGAGACCTCATCGCACTCTACAGCTACCTGAAAGGAGGTGGTAGTGAAGTGGGTGTTGGTCTCTTCTGCCAAGTAATTAGCGATAGGATGAGAGGAAATGGCCTGAAGTTACACCAAGGGAGGTTTAGATTGGACGTCAGGAAAAATTTACTGAAAGAGTGGTCAGGCCTTGGAACAGGCTGCCCAGGGAAGTGGTGGAGTCACCATCCCTGGCAGTATTTAAAAGATGTGTAGATGAGGTGCTTAGGGACATTGTTTAGTAGGCATGGTGGTGTTGGGTTGACGGTCGGACTCGATGATCTTAGAGGTCTTTTCCAACCTTAATGATTCTATGATTCTATGATTCTATGATTTGAATCAGGTTTAGTTCTCCTGCTGGGTATGCAAATCTTGTAAATTCTTCACTGTTGCTTCTGTCTCTGCTGTTAATGCTACTGCTCCTAAAAAACGTTCAAGTTCCCTTTTGCCTGAAATCACTTTTGAATTCACTCACTACTATTACACCACAAATGGATTTGCTGCACACCATATCTCCTGCAACATCTCTAAGTAAACACTCTACAGTTGGTCTTTTTCGATGTGTCAAGTTAATAGATCTTGTTTCATGTTGTACTTCTTCTCATAATACTAGGGAAGGTGAAATACTCTCATTTTTCATATATTGCTGCCTATCCTCACTTTCTGCAATAATTTCACAGATTTTCAATATGTTTCTGTCACTATTTCTTTTAATCACCAGATTTTCTACAGAATTTATAGCCCATTTCCATCAATAGAATCACTATGACCATAAATGTCAGGAGAGCTCAAGAAGTTCCGATGTTCAAGTGTGATAACTTACATTTGATATACCCTTGCTTGGTTTGGAAATCTGATTCCACATGAGGAGCTAGAGGCTGAACACTTCTGAAAAAGTTCATTTTGTATACAAAATTCATAAATTCTCTTGAATAGCTAACAATGCAGACTTAATGTGCTTTTTACCTTGATGTAACTTACACGTCTGTTCCTGTTGTCCACAGTTGTCTTCACATGTAATTGAGAGCAGTGAAAAACTCTCCAGTGTAAGACCAGAACTGCAAAAGATATGCAGCACCAACTTCTCAGTCTGAGTGAGGGGCAAAGCTTAATGGCATAGGCACAGAAACTGCCCTAGCATTGTTTCTAGGATGATGTGCTTGCCCCAGGATCCTTCCCCGTGGGAGTTTTCGTTTGATTGATTGGTTCGTGGTTTGTTTAGTTTGGGGTTTGGGCTTTTTGGTCATTTGTTTGTTTAACTATTTTGGGTTTTTTAGTTTGTTTTGCTTTGCTGAGGATGATTGTGCCTGGTGACAATTACCTTAGATTAAGCCCAAGACAATTTAGTGAAGAATGACCATTTTATCTGAAAGTTCATTACTTCAGTTTTTGGAAAGTAAAACCATACAGGTCATCAATTTAGGTAATATTAAAATCTTTGATCTGTTATGTCCAAGTTTCTTTAGGCCAAAGGAGTTGTGGCTACTGGTCCTTTATTATAATTTTTTTAAAAGATCAGAATAAATCTCATTTAATACAATAATAATACAAATATTACTTGAACTTTAAAACTGCAATAATGTTTTAAAGTCTTGATCTTGTAAGTTAGCAGTGACACAGGCAAACCATAATCTTGCGATGGACAACTCAGTAGTCAAAGGTGAAAATATGTGGTGCAATAATCCAAAGGACCATAAAGATTTCACTCTAGATGAATTTAACTGAAGACGCTTCTGCGTGAAGGTGAATTTATCAATTGTTGTACATCAAATTTTATGGCTTGTTAATACCACTACCAACAAAAGTATTTAATCAGTTTCCTTTAGGCTCTGAATATACCATTTGCAAAGGGGCAAAAGTGTTTTCCAAAATATTAGCTGGAAGATAATTGAAATGATCCTGAAAAATAATATTTTCTCCAATAAATGTTTTGGTTTTTTTCCTCCTGAAGTGCAACTTCTTGTTTAAAGTGCCATCCAGCATTAGTTAAAAAAATACATTCTTCTTGTCTAACCTACAACTTAATGTTATTGAAATGATGGTCAAATCTACCATCAAATTTACATTTTGCACTTTTCATCTACAATAAATATGATTTTCAGGAAAAGACTAAGTTCTTTAGCAAAGCAAAATCTTTTAGTCATGACCTGGAAAACAATTTTAATTAAGGAACAGGTAACATATATGAAAAATTTCATACTGCTGACAATAAAATTTCAATCAAGGTTGAACATTGTCTTTAACATTTGAACACTCTTTGAAAAGCAAAGTTGACTGCAACAGTTTTAGCTGAAGGGTAAAATTTTGATGACAACTGGAAAAAAAGAATCATAATGGAAAATTATTTGCTATGTAAAAAAAATTGAATTGCATGACAAGTTTTGAAATCTTTCAGTAACTCCCAGATAAACCGCAGCAAACATAAATTAGGCTAAATAATTTGTAATTAATTTACTACTGTATGATGTTACTTATGTAAGTAGGGTGTAGTTTTATACCTTCCTGTATTCACAAAGATGCATCCTATTCAAAACTGAACAGCCAACACACAAGACTGACACATAAGAACAGATTAGAAACCAAAACTGCTCTCTGTCATACCCTGTGTGCAATTATGGTTTATCTATCCAGTAATGGCAACAACTATGAAAAAACTGAAGAAGAATTTATTACAAAGAGCAACAACCTGATTACTTCAAAATATGACTTTTTTTCATAGTATCTGGAGTTGCAGTTCAGAGGTCAGTAGTTACGGTATAGTCTTCCATGGTGTTCGGCTGTGGAAGAAGAAAAGTGACTCCTCATGTTGGCGTGTTGACTTCTGTATTAAAACCAGATATTTGTTACAATTTTTTGTGAGTATTGTCATTCAGAAATAGATCACAGATGTTTTTTAGAGGAGATGAAGAGGAAAAGCTATTACTTTTTATACAGGAACTTAAAAAAGTGTAATATTTTAATGGAAACCATCAAACTGGTCAATATTTTGGAGTTTTTGTAAGCTTACATATTTTGAAAACCATAAGTAATGTGTTCTTTTTTATTTTACCACTTCTGCTTTCATTTTACTCAATGTGTAGAATACCAGAAGCAAGATTATGCAGCTATTCAAATGCCTACAGGAGGAGTTTCTCCTGCTGCCACAATTTTAGCACAAACTTGAATGGCATTACCTAAGCCAACAAATGTTCTCATCTGTCAGTGAAG
This sequence comes from Pelecanoides urinatrix, assembly GCA_013400755.1. Classification (NCBI taxonomy): domain Eukaryota; kingdom Metazoa; phylum Chordata; class Aves; order Procellariiformes; family Procellariidae; genus Pelecanoides; species Pelecanoides urinatrix. Next base: position 6,477 of record VZTQ01012773.1, on the reverse strand, counting down.
ATGTTTCCACACATTAGGCTTTTCCACCATAGCACGTTTAAAATGGTGTGAAAGTAAGATAAATTAATATTTTTTTGCCACTAAGGTGACAAGCAAAGCTCTGTGTAACCTTTCCTTCATCTGGGGAAGACCAGTGCAGAAAGCTGACCTGCTGCACTGATCCTCATTCTTTTGAACAGACACAAAGTGACCAGGGACCTGGCATCATAAACTCAATTTTTACATTCTTTTTTCTGATTTTCATTTTGATAATGGTTGCAGTGCAACAGTGTAGTATGCTTCCCCCACACCTATCAGTGGGTAAGGAGTTCTTCCTCTGACTGGCATTTCTAGTCCTTAATAAAGGAGGCAGATAGGGTAAGATGCTTTATAATCACTGGCCTGAATGTTAGTCAAACTGCACCAAATACCAGTACATGATACCTGCAAAGAGCGTGGCCTTTCGGGGGACTTACAGGGTGATGAAGTACTCACAAACAGCAGTTGCATTTTGGGTGAAAATATAGAACCTCTGAGTGATGAGTTGGTGCCTAATGCTCTTACCTGTGGCTTTGTTTTTCCCCACTAGGAAACCACTTCAACCATCAAAATGGACAGTTACTGACTTAGCTGAAGTAAAAGCAGATTAAATGGAGTTTAGTCTTAGACAAATCACCCAAATAAGCAAGGTAGGGCCATGGGATCTGCTGAAATACTAATTGTAACTGCATGATTTTGTGTTGGCATTTTGAAGCAATACAGTGAATTGAAATTCTGGTCTCACGCAAGTAATCATGAGAAGAGTGGATGAAATGGTACTTCCACTGAAGTCAGCACATACAGTTTGATCCCAAGTGTGCATTTTTTTGGAAAAAAAAAAAAAAGTTGGAAATACTTATTCTTTGAAGTCTATTTTCATTACAACTGTCTTAAGACATGCAAACAGCTGTATATGTTATAAAAAATGCAGTGCAAAGCTACCTGGCTTTGCTGACATCATGTTTTGTGCTGAGATTTCTGCTTAAGTCTTTAAATGCACTGAAATACTTCAGGTGAAGTATTAAGCAAGAATATTAAGAAGAAGGAAGCTTCCTCCAATGAAAGCCACAAGAACTACAAGCCTACATGACCAGCTTTATCTGGTCCCATCAGAACTTTTAAACCTAAACCTTAAAAAAAGAAGAAAAAGAAAAAAGATTGTGTATCTGTAGTATTTGAAATTGTTATGATGACACGTGAATGTAATGAAGAGTACAATATAATATTGCTATCGTATTGCAGCATGACTCTTTATCCTGATTCTACTCCACGTGGGTGATATTATAGTTTTGCACAGACAAACTTACTATTAGCAGGATATATGTCACAGAATCACAGATGGGTAGAGGTTGGAAGGTATCTATGGAGGAGGTCTAGGCCAAACCCCTGTGGTCAAAGCAGCATCAATGTCAAGATCATGTCCAGTCAGACATTGAATGTCTCCAAGGATGGAGACTCTATGGCCTTGTCCTGGTTTCGGCTGGGATAGGGTTAAATTTCTTCCTAATGCTGTGTTTTGGATTTAGTGTGAGAAGAATGTTGATAACATATCGATGTTTTCAGTTGTTGCTAAGTACCCTCCTAATCCAAGGACAGCTCCCATGCTCTACCGACTAAACTAGGTACACAAGATGGGAGGGAACATAATCAGGACAGCCAGCCCGGCTGGCCAACAGAATATTCCATACCATGCAACGTCATGCTCAGTATATGAATGGTAGGGGTGTTCCAGGAAGTCCGGACTGCTACTCGATTATCGGTCAGCGCGGGTGGTGAGCAATTGCATTGTGCATCACTCATTTTGTAATTTTTTTTATCATTATCATTATTCTTTCTTTTCTGTTCTATTAAACTGTCTTTATCTCAATCCACGAGTTTTTCTCACTCTTACCCCTCCGATTCTCTCCCCGTCCCGCTGGGGGTGGGGGGAGTGAGTGAGCGGCTGTGTGGTATTTTGGCTGCCTGCCAGGTTAAACCACGACAGGCCTCTTTGGGCAACCTGTGTTTGACCATCTTCACTATAAAAAAGTGGTTTTTTATATTTAAGTGGAATTTCCTGTATGTCAGTTTGTGCCCATTGCATCTTGTCCTTTCACTGATCATCACTGAGAAGAGCCTGGCTTTTTATGAATCTTTATATTTCTTCTCTTCTCCAGATTGAAGAATTCCAGCTCTCTCAGCCCTTCTTTGTACATCAGATGCTGTGGTCCCTTAATCATCTTTGTGGCTTTTTGCTGGACTCGCTCCAGTATGTCCGTGTCTCTCGTACTCGGGAGCCCAGAACTAGATGCAGTACTCCAGGTGTGTCTCACCAGTACTGAGTAGACGTGAAGGATTCCCTCCCTCAATCTGCTGGCAATGCTCTTCTTCAGCTCAGGAGGCTGCTAGCCTTCCTTGCTGCAAGCGCATATTGCTGGCTCATGGTCAACTTGATATCCACCTAGACCTAGACCTCAAGGGCCTTTTCTGCCAACCTGCTCTCCATCCTGTTGCCCCATGTTGGTACCAATGCATGGAGTTATTCCTACCCTCATGCAGGAATGCATTTCTTTTTGTTGCACTTTATGTTGGCCCATTTCTCCTGCCGGTCGAAATCACTCTAAATGGCAGCACAACAGATATATTTTAACATATACTTGAATATATTTGTGTTAGGGTAGCAAAAAAACCCCATGATAAATGACAGAATTCTGCTTACTGTGCAAAGAATTTGCAATCTAAGTGGACAAAACACACTGAAAGTAGATAAAGAGGGCTTTTCTCAATTTAGAGAGAAGAGCAACTGAAGCACAGAAGTTAAACAATCATCTATGGTTAAAAAGGAAGTCTGTGGTAAAGAATATTCCCTAGTCCACTGAAATAACCAGGTCATTTTTACATCCTGAATACCTCAAAATAAACCTATCATGCAGATAATGCTGTGCAATGTGCAAAACCAGAAAATTTAGTGAAGTAGACCTTAATTATACAGAAATCAGAAAAAATTATCAAAGACACAAAACATTATTGGTTCTTTTGTAAAAATGGCAAACGAATTAACATAGCAATCCTGAATGTACTTCCTACAATTGTTTTCAACATTTGTAAATCCAAACATAGCTCAAAAGCTAAACCCAAATATCTCTTTCATATAGCAAGTGGTAATTTCTGTGAAAAATTACACAAATAGCATTTAAGGTCCAAGATAAAACCCATGCTCACAAAATCTTCAATTTCATGTCTGATGCCAAGTTAATACATTAACCTATAGCTCAGTTCATTATTGTTTAAAAAACATTCAGGGCAAAATTTGTTATATGTTTTCAGGCATTTTAACTGCCCTTGCAAAATCTCTGTTTGATTNCGTGTAGATGAGGCGCTTAGGGACATGGTTTAGTGGGCATGGGGGTGTTGGGTTGACGGTTGGATTCGATGACCTTAGAGGTCTTTTCCAACCTTAATGATTCTATGATTCTATGATTCTATGATACTGGATGTATCAACCACAATACACATTACTCCTCACTCTGTACTATAACACTTATATAAGAAAACATTTGGAAATTATAAAAAATATTTGTCTCATCTGAATTTTGTATGCAAAGCATGTGTATTCAATATTATTGAAATAACAGCAAGACATTCCAGATATTAGCCTTTACTTACATTAACTTACAGAAAAAAATATAGTCTGAGAGGTTTATTTATTCACTGTTTCTAATCTTTCAACTGTTACATGAGAACGACGTTCTTCAGATTTTAAAAGCCGAATCTCCTATATCATAAACTTTTTTTTTTAAATCTTGTATCCAAACTGTTCAGAAGCACATTTCTTATCAACTGAACACATGCACTAAGAGCACAGGATTTTATATTGTATTTTGCATGCACATACTTCATCTATATGCTGAAATCAAACATCCAAGATTGTTTTGCACTTGAACTCGTATGTTCCAGAGTTTGTATACGTCCATGTCCATTTTTCTGAGCACCCACATATATCAATTTTAATGTATTTTATATATATTTATAAACACATCAGGGAATTTCTTCTTGTATGAATGAAAGAAGCAAACCTCTCTCAGAAGAATATAATGTGGTGTTTACATATATATTTGTAAATTTAAAGAAATGCTGGATTGTACTATGGTGCACTGCAAAAAGGGCTTGTGAAAATTATAAGGTTCTTGTTTTCCATAAGCTTTTACACCAAAAGACTGCCGCTGACGTGCTTATCAGAAACCCGCTTTGCTCTGCTCTTGCCAGTTTAATCCCAAAGACACTTCTGCCTCTTTGCAACTTACTTTAGTTAAGTGTTACCTGGTGGGATATTTCCATTCTTTGTTAAAAAAGACAAACACCCCACAGAAATTTAATCAGTACGAACTTTGCAGTGGCGGGGTTTCTGCTGGGTACCATCCGCAGCCTTTGGGCAAAGGCACTGTCTCTGGCCACAGATCTTTGTGCCTCGAGAAGACAAAAGACCAAGAGGCACATAGCAAATCAAAGGAGTGTGTTGTTCACAACTGGGGAAACAGTTTGCAGGACATGAAGAAAGTTTTTCATTATTTTTGGAGACATTCAGCACGACTCTATTACTCTACAGTTTACAAGCTGAGGAGTCAGTCAAGTTACATCACATACCTGAGGACCTAAGAGGTGGCTGTGTTTAAGTAGTAGAAGTAACAAAATAGAAGAGTAAAGAAAAGAAAAGAAGCCAAGCAAAGGCAGGGTGAAATGAGATGCATTTTTGCACATTCCCTCACTTGAAGTCAAGCTACTGTGCTGAGCCATCTGTTGTTACAAAGGTGCACCCTGATACCAGGCCTCCACACATAAGAGGGGTAGGACACATCAGAGTAAAAGAGGCATATAATTCACATCACTGTCTGCTCTGGTCAATCAATATAATTAATCCAGCTCTGCAACTGGCCTTAATGAAGATAAGGCACCTAAAATTGTTTTGCTGAAACAAACAGTTGCCCAGGAAATTAAACCAATTTTAATCTAAATCAGAGCCCACTGCAGTCAAAATGTACTTGACTGTCTCTCAGCAGAAGCCACCATAACCTCTGGAAGGTGTCAGTAGCCACAGAAAAAGTAGGATACCCAGCATCTTGAAGAGCCTGGATATATAAAAATGTTTTGCAGTAGATAGTGAAACTTATATTAACCAGGAGAAAAAAAAAAAAATCTTATTCTGTGCTGAAATATGTCTCTGTCTTGTTGCAATCTTTATCTCTCCAAATAAAGTTCTCCAGTAGGCAGAATCCTAGTTTCTAATCTGACTGAGTCAATGACTCAGTCTGTGACCTTGGGCTAATCACTTGACCTTCCTCTGAATCAGTCAAGCCAGCTGGAAAATTGGGTGAAAACATCACATTGCTGAAAATCAGATTCTGTACCTAAAATGAGTTTTTCTTTAGGAAAAAAAAAAAAACTGCAGAGAAGAAAATAAATTATTATTAGTGTTCACTCTGTAATGATACAATGCTTGCCCCATAGATACCATGACACTGTGTAAGACTGTCCATATAAATAAACTGTCCTCATTTACTCTGTAAGCAAAGTTTATTCATATACATGTGAATTTTTAAAGAGTTCTGTCAGTTCAACATTTCAGCATTTAAATAATCAGTGTTCTCAGTGTCTGAAACAACCTTGCAGAAGGAAGGAGAAAAGTTAAAGCTTATTAAAATTTATGTAATTCACAGCAAGGTTCCAAACATTCCCATTTCAAACCAGTGAGGTTCAAATTAGTATAAACAGTTTTTGAAAATTCACTGAAATCAGAAAAAAATTTAACTCCCCAAAAAATTATTTTAATATGATTATTAAAGTCTTGGAAAATAATATGTAATGTATGCAAGATTATGTACTCTTCAGTTGTTATCAATTATTGAGCTTTCTGGTTGGAAAAAACCCCAGATTTTAACATGTTCTGTTCCAAATATGCCCTGAAAGTTTACTATTTTAATTTGTGAATGGAGATTCTAATGTAACCTGATTTTGTTATGCATATGTATGCATATATTGTCTGAGATGGCAATAGTTAAGCAGAGGAGTATAAACATAGTCATAGAAAGCAAATAATATTTCAAATACCCATAGCAGACTGAAAAATGGACTGTTCTAGCCAACAATAGCTCTTGATCTTTTATTTTGCTTTCTTCATCTGTCATATTTTTTTTCTTTCATTTTCCAGTAATAAAAAGTGGAAACACTGACATTTTCAGCAAATAAACAAAACAGTATTGTTTTGAAAATTCAGATATGAAGTGTGTAATAAGCCCCCAAAACAAGAGGGCTTATTTTTATATTGTGGGCCTGAAATGAAACACTTCAATTTCTGATACTTTAATTTCTGACAGTATGGCAGTTAAAAGCATTTCTAGTTCTTTTATGCTAGTATGGGTGCAGACACTTGGCTAGATTATATTTCTTTTGAACAAGTGCAGGGCATTTCACTCGAAGCCACCG
>VZTQ01012772.1:114933-137316 GCA_013400755.1 Pelecanoides urinatrix | reverse complement strand
GGTCGGACCCGCGCGGTGGGGGCGGCTCGCGCCGGCGCCTCGGCTCCCGCGCGGCGGCAGGTGCGCGCGCGCCGCCCTCAGCCGGTGTGTGGGGTGGGGGAGGGTACCGGGAGCGCCCCACAATGAGCCGCGCGGCCGCCGAGCCCCAACAGCGAGGGATCCGCGATCGCCGCCCTCGTCAGGCGCCGAGCGACCCCCGCTCCCCATCCCCGCCCCCGCCCTTCCGACCCGCGACGCCGACTACCGCCGAAATCGCGGCCCTGACCCACCGCCCGCTCCCCGGCGCCATTTACCGCGCCTCCGCAGGGCCGCCCCCCTCCCGCCTTCCCCGCTCCCGCCCAGCTCCCCGCCGCGCCCCGCTGCCACCTCTCCGCCTCGGAGGAGCTGCCCGGCGTCCGACCGCGCAACCTCAGCCCCCCGGGAGCCCCTCGCCGCCGCACGCCGCTCTCCTGGGGCCGTCGCCGCCCTCAGCTCCACCACTCAAAATGGCGGCCGCGCTCGGGAACGAGGCTCCGCGGAGAGGCGCCGCGCCGCCCCCTCCCCCACGCCCTCCTCCAGGAGCGCCGCTGCCCACGGCTCCCGCTGGCGGGCGCCGGCCCCGACACCGCGCCAAGGGGCGAAAAGGCCCGCCCGCCTCAGGGCCCGAGCTCCCGTTGCTATCGCCACCCTGCCTGCAGGCACCCCGGGCGGGCTCAGCCCACTCTCCCTCTCCACTCACCAGGAGACCCTCGCACACCCCTCGACGTGCCCCGGCAGGAGCTTCTGCCGGACGGGAAGCTCCTCCTCACTTCCAACCGGCCGGCGGGCTCGAAACCTACGCAACGAAGATGGGCAGGATGGCGTCCCGGTCGCGCAAGTATCGCGATAGCCACGCCGCGCTCCTCAGACCCGGCTGGGCGGCACCGGCACATGCGCGCCTCCGGGGAGAAGCGGCGACGGCGCATGCGCGGCGGGGCGGACGGGCAGTTCCCGCCTATTCCTTTCACGACTCCGGCTGAGGGGCGCCGGGGCGCATGCGCCTTAGACCCGCGGCCAGGCGGGCTCCGTGTTCGCTTGGCGCCAAGCGGGCTCAGAGCTGTGGGCGCGCGCGGCAGGGGCGGGGTGCGCGAGCGCTTCAGCGGGTGCTGGCCGCAGCGCGTGCCCGTAACGGCAGCCCGGGAGTCGCCTCACACAGGCGTCGGCGGCCGGTCGTGCCCTCGAGTGTGTGTCGCTCAGGGTGTCCGGCTCCCTCGGCATAGGCGAGGGAGGGAGGGGAAGGTTGTCCGGTATGGGCGGACGCAATGGCTGCCCGCGTCTCCTCGGCTTTGCAGTTGTGGTAAAGCCGCGGCAGGCCGGACGCAAGGGGAGCCTCGCACAGCTCCTGCCTTCGTAAATGCCTCACCGCGGGACGGGCTGGGCCGGGCGCTGTGGTGGAAGGGCCCGTTAGGGAGCTCTGGAGCTGGTAGCAAGCGATACAAGAGGGAGGTTAAAATCTGTTTTAAAGAATTAAATCAATCGGTGCTGAGCGCTGGGGGTGTGGAAGGAGGCCTGGGTCCGTGTGCGTGCTCGGAAGTGACGGGATGGGGGGCCGCTGGCTCCTCCTGCCGTTAGGGGAAATATTAACTTAGAGTTCTGCTATCATTTGGGGATAAAAGAGGTTAGAAAGTACCTTACAGAAAACAGCTTAGGACTAAATAGGTGTAAACGACAATGCAGATTCCTATTTTTACGGTTGATGCATTTACAAACCGGCCATTTTGTGGAAATCCTGCGGCAGTTTGTCTGCTTGAAAATGTAAGTTAAAAAAAACCTAACTAATTTATGAGGCACTGCAATGGCATTTATCATTCTGCACTTGACCTGAGCACTCAGCACTGCATTAGACTTTGCTTCCTTTACTCAGGAGTTCTGCTTCCAAGTGTTGTTTGCTGTCGCTCCAGAATACCGAGAAATCAGCACAGGGGTACTCTTTCCATCAGAACGATTTCATACAAGACATGCTTTGCATTTTTTTGTGGGGTTTGGTTGTGTTTTTTTTTTAAGGAATATACTGGTTTTATTCTAACTGAGTTAAGTCAAAAAGAAATGGCTTAATTTCTTAAGCCAATGGATTCAGAATGAAATCTCTGAAAGGAAATGCAATAACATAGACTCAGTACTGAATAGTTTTTGAATGAAGTGTTAAAGTGTTTTTGGTGTGGGGTTTTTCTGGGTTCCCCCCCTTTTTTTTTCCTTCCATTTTTTCTCTTTCTATGGAAGGAAAGGGGGGGAGTATAGACCTGGATCTGACTCTTTTGCCGTTGGTGTGTCAGGTTCAGCTTTAGCCAAGTTTAATCAGCCAGTTTTTGTTGCTTCAAAGTTGCATGGTAGTTTTAGTGCAATTGACAGTAGTCATCTTCCTTGTCAAGGTGTTCTGAACAGTTGGTATTGATTGCTACACTGTTGACCATTTCTACCAAAAACTAATTATTAAACTGGATTAGAAATTTATAGGCCTTATATTATTTGTATAGTAAGACTTGATGAAAATTTTAAGTATGCAAATACATGTAAAGCAGTAAGTGGCAGTAGTTTGTACTGACAATATGAATCCTTACTAGATGTTCCTAAGCCTATCTAGATCTCATACAATATAGCCTGCTTACCAGATCAGCTAAAGTTATTATGACTGAGGACATCTCGCTTCAGAGGTGGTTTTGGCCCCCTAAAATCTAAATAATCCCTCTCAGAATGAACGGACTTTAAAACTATGAGTTTCTAATTGCATTTTTATATTAATTTTACTTTATTACATTAATATATTGAAGGCAACTTATTTGCATGTTGCCTTTGGAGTGTTGAGATTTTAAAGCTTTTTCTACCTTGGGCTAGAGGCTTTAGTGACAAAGCTGAGATTCAGTTAAAGCTGACATTCTAATTCATAATTTTATTCTAAGCTCCGAGAAAGTATGGTGCAGCTAGCAGCAATATTTCTGTTCTCTATTCCCTTCAGAGGCTTAGCAGATGCTTTACAAATACCATTGGCAAAACAAGCTCGCGCTATGTTTCATAAATGCCACAGGATGGCAGTATTTCAATGAATTTGTGTTATTTTTAATAACATTTTGGTTGGTCTTTGTTCTGGTTTAGTATCTTTTTAGTATTTAATTGACAGTCAGAACTATTTTCCTGAGGAGAGGCGCTTGTTACTATAAAAAGTTAGAATGTTGTTTCATTGTAAAGAATGCACTCTGCAAATACAGGTCTGTGATACACATCAGTAATCTTTTCATATCTGTAGTCTGGGATCATTGGCTAAAAAGGATTAAAGTTATTAAGGGAAATAAGTGAAGTTAGCAGGGCAAATTTTTATCTGTCAGAGATTGAACCTGACCAGGTGCTTTGTTTAATTTGTGTTTCAATATTTTAAAGACCAGATTCTCAAACCTGGCCAGACAGCATAATTGTGGGGAAAGAGCAGTGGAACAAGGGTGAAGCAGAATTTCATACAATCGCTACAGCTCATGTATCCTGGGATCAGTGTTCGCGGGTTTAAATCTGCAGGCAGTTAGAGCAGAATGTAGTGAGCTCCAGTGTTTTTGTTTTTCGGTTTATCTCCTCTCAGTTATACTGACTTAGCATATTGTTCCCATTGTTCAAAGAGTGATATCATGGGTACAGCCTTAAGCGCTGATCAGCCATCTTGGCCATTGCCCTAGCCATTACTACGTACCTCTTGGTGGCATGGATTTTTCAGAGGTATAAAAAGAGTTGTAGTTATTTTTAGATTATGGTAATAATGACTTCTCAGTGTGACTTTAATAATGACTTTAAAAAAATATTTGTGTTCATGGAAAGACCGAGCTTAGTTTTTTTGGTGGTTTTATTTTCCAATAATTCCAATTCTTGTATTCCAAGAATTTGTAAACTAATAGAACAGATATTAGAAATGCTCATGTATCACAATGATTGAACTAGTTATCCCATTTTATGCTTAAAGTTTTTTTTACTCTCAGAAAGTATTTTGAACTAAAAATGAATCTGTGTTTTATTGTAACAGACAATGAAATGACTGTATTTATTTGACAGAAAGTTTGATTCTGCATTTTTTGGCCTGCTTTTAATTGGATTTGTTGTTTCATCATTAGGACTTGGGTGAAGATTTGCACCAAAAAATCGCAACAGAAATGAACCTTTCAGAAACTGCTTTTATCAGAAAACTGCACCCTGGAGATGACTTTACCAAAAGTGAGTGGTTCTGTTTACCCATCAAAATCTCTTGCAAGGGAATAGGAAGACACTGTGGGTGCATTTGTAAGGAGTGGTGCTAATTTGTAAGACAGCCAAAGCCAAATCTTGGAGTGGTGATGTATCTTACCTAAGATAATAATAATAAACCTTTTGCACATGGATTCTTTAAAGTATTTGTGCTGCATATCAAATTGATCTTACAATATACAAATGTTTATTATTCATAAGTTAGACCATTTGTTCTAGTGCCTTGTACTAAATAAGCAAGTTGTATATAGAAAATCTCCTAAAACTGCTATGCAAAGATCCTTCAATTAATACTTCCATTACTACTAAGGATATCCTAAGATAATTTCTTACTATACAAGCAGAAGAATAGAGACGGAACGTGCTTATTCCATAAGCACAAGACTGCAAAGTGAGTGGAATCTGGCTTGGCTATTCAGGAAGTCATCACTGGGGTAACTGTAAGCTATTATTTGAGGTTGTCACAAGATCTCATAAGCTGTCTGTGGAGCCAATACTGGTAAATAGAGGTTTCCAACAAAACTAGGAAATCTGAAGTTGCCCAAATCAAGCACATTAGGCTGCTCATCGGATTGGTTTGAGTAGAGGGACTTCACTGGTGTTCTTTGGTAGGGCATGTATATATGATGGGAGAGGAAATGGAGAGACACTAGACAAGATAGAAAATATCAGACAAATAGAGAGTCTGGTCAAAATCGGTTTGTGGATTAGTTTTCAGCTGAATCAGTTTGCTGAATCTGCTCCCTTTGCCGTTGTGTGGTGGCATGAGCCAAGGGGCTGGAACCTCACTAGCCTGGAGTTGATTCCAGGTTAAGGTATCATGTTGGCATGCCCTCGCTTTCATACAACATAGTGGCAGAGAGAGATGAACAGCTTTGAGGTTATCGGCTGTCTGAAAGAGGCCCTAGAACAGTATGCAAAGAAACTATTCTTTATCACCTGATTGATTGTTCAGGGAGTGAGATTTTGTACAGTCTCGGTAATTAAAGAGGATTTTCTTAAAGTAGTAACTAGCATCACTTACTCCTCTTGTTAATAAATTGGAATTTGTTTTAGGGTTAGACTAATTGCTTGAATCAAGAAGGGATAATACTTTTCATTTTTCATGTTAACATTTTTCATGTTAACACCTTGCCAATATGTTTAGTACATTTATTTATTTTCAAGTCATATAAAATGCCAGCTTCTTTGTCATTAAAGTGCTTTTGATATTAACGGGAGCAGAGTTTGTGACATCAGACCCACACAGCTGCTGAAAAGGTGCATAATTTTTTCAAAGGAATTTAGTCATTGAGCGACACCTGAGAATGTGTGTATTAAGGGGTGGTGGGAGCGAGAGGAGACCAGGAACATCAGAATGTCATTTATGAGACTGTCATCTGCTTCTGGAACATTAATTGTCTGTCTCCGGTCGGTCATGGCTGACTCCATTTCTTCCTGCTTTCAGCCACAATTTCCACTTGGGGGAGTGCATTAACACCACAGGGCAGGCTCACAGCTGGCTTCTGTGTCCGCCCTGTCTTAGAGCACTTCTCTGCCATGTCCATTAGTTTCATCCACTAGGTTTTGTTGGAATTCTGTTTTCATTAGATAGGGGACTGACTTTAATGCACTAATTTTTCACAGGGGCAATGACAAGACTTGTTTGGTTTGGTTTTTTTTTTTAATATTTTTTGTTTCTTTTGCACCTTTTATTTGTGTTTATATGGTAATTATTCACTTGAAATATATTTTCATAAGCATTACCTTAAATGCCATGGTGCAAGAACTCTGCAAAAGCTACAGGAAACCAAGTATAGTGCACTTGGGTTCCAGTTTTTTTAAACAACAAATAGAAATGTGATTTCTAGTGAAATGAAGGGCTAATACACATTAGAGGCTTTTACCAGACTTGACTGATGGTTTAAGCAAAATAATTCATAACTGACCTGGCTCCGATACAGGTTCCATTATACCAACAAAACTATCTTTAACCCCTAAAGGGTAACCCAGCCTGCAGGTGTATAGGGATTGCAACCATGACTTTGTAGGATTCCATAATATACAAGAAGATGGGGGCTTTATCTTCTAAATTCTCTACTTTATTACACGTTACCACAATACCACAGAAATCACCACTAGCAAGTATATCTATGATTAATAAAGCGAATATATATATATCAAGCTATTATAAATTACTATGAGTGATGAGTAGTATAGCAGGAATCAAAAATAGCAGCAGGAAGTATATATAATATTACAGGTTACTACAAACTTACCACTAGTCAATAATCAAACTCATCAATAATATAACAGTAGATCTACTTACGACAGATTATTTATATGTATATATATGGTACCAAGCCCATTAAATAGATTCCAGAGGGGAGGACAAACAGATCCCAGAAGGGGATGCAGCCATTGCAGAAGTGGGAGGACAAACCAAACTAAGCCCAGAAGTGGGACCAGTAAAATAACAGTGTTTCACTTCAAAGATGATCTGTGTCACAGAGTTTAGAGTCAGCCATGTGTCCCCGGCAAGGGTCCATGATCTCATAGAAAGTTCGTGCAGACCTGTTTAGGAAAGGGAAAAATATATGCAGCACAGAAAGTTCTTGGAGAGAGAAGCTCCATTTTGGGTAAAAATGAAGTAATTTTTAAATCATAGAGACATAAGAGAACATAGGACACCACCACTTCAGCCAATAGATGCTGTTAATTTCTATTTTTCACCTGAAACAGCCAATAGATGATTATGTTTTCTATTCTCCCAGACCAGTTTTTATTTTTCCAGACTGTTTTCCTGTTCTTTCAGTTAGAACAGTCAGTGGCAGTTACTGATTCTTACTTTCTCAGGATGTTTTCCCCTTTTTACAGACTATTTTTCACCTTTTTGGGTGATAAGTTGCTATTACATTTTGTTGGTTTTGTGCTTACCGATGATATCTCGGCATGTCTCTGGTTTCTAGCTACTGAGCAGCACTTCAAAGGTGCCCACTGCACCTCTCAAGGATGCTTCTGGTGCACAGGCCTAGTTCCCAGGCCGGCAAGCATTTCTCTTGTAGCAAAGTAGCTTTCCTCTGTTAGTAATAGACTCCTCTTGTTGACCTGACTGAAAAGCAATAGCTATTCCGAAAATGAGTACAAAATAGGTTCCTAAAAGTGTGTTCAAGACCAAGACTGATTATAACATCCATTTTGATTAACTGAAATGTCATCACTCTGTGTAAAGTTTTGAGATAAATTGAATAAATAGACTTCTTCCACTTAATAACGTTAAATAAACTTTATTTTTGAGGTTCCTGCTTTGGGCTCAGATGGTTCACCCCAGCCAATGAGGTTCCTCTCTGTGGTCATGCTACACTTGCAGCAGCTGCTGTGTTGTTTCACATTCAAAGTATGTTTACAAGGTATTTGTTACTGTAACGTTTTAGAAAATTTACTTCTAATTAAGATCTCAATTTTTTACAACAAAGGTAATTAAATATTCAGAACATTTAGAGAACACATATGGAGATACCTTAGGTATTGTCTTTTACAACTACTCTGTAATTTAAGGTTGTAGTTTGGTGCCTACACTGGGATTCCGATGCCTTTCTATTACTGTTAAGAAAAGTGCTAAATATGCACGTCATCTGGGAGAGGTACAGTAGAATTTGATGAATAGGGAATATTGCTCTTTCTGTTAAAAGGAAATTCCCATTCATTGTAGGAATGTGCAGGAAAGATTCACGGGCAATTGCTGTGTTAGCATCAGCAGATTATTTATTTAGTTGGGAATTTTGTCTCGGGATACTGGTTTCCTGTAGTTATATTTTAGCTAAATAACTAACCTTTTCTGAATATACTGAGCTATAATATTTTAGATTCAAATTCTTATGTTTGATAATGTTAATGTTCTCTCTCTAGAGAACACAAATTCAGTTCTCACATTTGTGACGCTAAGTGGGGAATTAAAAGCCAGACGAGTGGAAGATCATATTGTCCTGGACTTACCACTTTACTTAACCTACCCACAGGTCAGTCAAAATTTTATTCATTAAAGGCTTTCAAGGAAAGTATGTGTTTATGTTTGTATGTGTATGTATGTATATCTGTCTGTCTCTAGTTGGATAGATACATGCATATATATTTTCTATTTTTCACAGTGTGGGTTTTTTTTTTTTTGCTTCAGGTACTTCAGGAAGTAGAAGAGTTAATAAAGGTAAAAAAAGAATCTATATGTGATCTTAGAAGCGCATTTATAATAGCTATGCTTATTTTTCTATATTAAAATGGCTGAAAAGTGGCAACATGGCATTTCTTGATGTACTCCTGAACTTTTAACACTAAACTTCAAAGATCTGAGTCATGCAGCTCAGGAAATGGAGTTCTCCAAAATGCTGCAGTTGAACTTTTGTCTCCCACTACCTTTGACTGGAGTGTTAGTATTTATTTCAGTGGCATTTTCAGCCCATTGTATGCCTATGAGGGCAATCTAGTGTCCTTGCCCTCTTCTAGGTCCTTGAATTTCTTTCCAAGTTGACCTATACAGAGCTCTTAGCAGCTACCCCTATCCATTCATGCACTTAGTGCATTTACTTTTCTTGCTTGCATGTACTTGAGGGCTGCGTGAAAGACCTTGCATAAGCCCTGTTCTAGCAGGGAATTTGATCGACGAAAATGTTAGGGAAATAATATTCCATATTCATATGATGATGTTTTTCTTTGTCTCCTTTAACTTTTCCACCAGGCAGCCATTGGTGACATGATTGTTCAAGATCTCCGTTATTCTCCTGACACAAAGAAACTCTTAGTCCGCCTCAGTGATGCTTATGAAAGGTGTCTTACGCTTCTTTTTTAAATAATCAAGTGTTCAGAAATTGAGTCTGCTTGTTTAACCTCTATTCCTTACATACTACGCTCTTTTATCTAGTTTTAAAACAGGTGGATATTAAAAACTAATTTAAATTCCTGTGTTAAATAGTTATTTTATCTTCTCATGTGAGCTTATTGAACCTGCAAAGCTGAGTAAGATCAATCTGAAATCTATCTCCAAGAAAAGGAGGTGTAGGAAACAGTTTTAACGATGGTGTATTTTCCCCATCCATCTGAGTAAAAGAAAAAAAAGATCCAGTAACCTAGCAGGAAATTAGCAGTCTTGCTTCTCAAATGAAGAAGTAAAAGTTGCGTAGCTATAGAGGTCTGCTTAGTGAGACAGGGCACCTGGCAGAGTGCCATGGATTCTTCTTGCCATTTGACTGTGATCTGCTTACACGTACTTAACAGCATCATAAGTAGCTTTATAGAGGAAATTCCAATTCAAATGATCTCAAAGCATTTGTTAATCTCAGACAGCTGAATGTCATTGTTAAGTCAAGTATGATTTAGACGTATATTGCCGAAACACAAATTCTTTAATCAGGCCAAATTACTAGTATTTTCTCAGGAAATTTGGCCTAACTAATGTTTAAAGATTGGGCTAATGGGGAGATAGAAATATTCTCAGCTGAGTACTTACTATTTTTACTCTTTCAGACTTTATTTTGTAGGGATGTATCTGCAACTTCACAGACTTGAGACTGTTGTAGAGTGGTTTAGAATCCCGTGAAGATCTGAATGGTGTTAGTTGTTTGCTTGCTCTGAAAGGAGGTGGAGTGCTTACTCTTTGCATTCTGTAAAGATGAAGGATTTCTTTCAGTGATTAAAATGTTGAAACAAAAGTGTGCATTTTTGTAGCTAATATTCCAGGATGCTCTGTTTTGAGAAATAAATAGGAAATGCATGGCTTGAACTTTTTTCTCTGCTCACTTGGAGTGTGTTATATTCAGGGTAGTGTTCTGTCAAATGACATTTGGAGGACAATGCTAGGAGTCTTGTCTCCTCTAACATTTTACCATGGCTGTTTTGGGATTGTAGAGAAGATGATCTTGTAGTTTTCTGTTTCTTTTCAATACTTAAATTAACATACAATGAAGAATATGGGCTATTAAAATTCTATAATTCTATTCAAGGTCTGTGTTGGAAGAACTGCAAGTGAGCGCACAACGCTTTTTGTCAGCTGAAAAGACGGGAAAGGTGAAAGGACTCATACTCACTCTTAAGGGAAATTCCAATGGGAAACATAAAGGCCATGATTTTTACTCCAGATATTTTGCACCTTGGTATGGAATTCTGGAAGACCCTGTTACAGGTATGTGTTTATGTGATAAGTGACTCTTATTCTTGTTTCAGTTCAATTAAAAGGTTCTTATTAAACTTCATGGATCTGGTTTTGTACTTTGGAGTCTCTCTTACAAATTATTGTTTTATATGGATAGCAGGAGTGTGCTATTAAACTGAAAACTTGCATGACTGGTGCCAACTCATTCAGAAAAAATCAGCTTCTTGCTGTCATCAGGCCAGATATTCCTGTGTCTTTTTCAGATCTTTCCCCTGAAGTATTTCAATTAGAGAAAAGCAAGAGACTAGTTTGGTATTGAATGAGTATTGCAGTAGGAGTTCATATCCACTTCTGTTGGTGTTCTGTATTTTTTTTGTTTGTGCTTCAGCTGAGATCTCCTCTGATTTCATGACACTTAATGTGGATATTCTCAGGCCTATGAATAATACGAACTAGTTGTATATTTAGGGTCAGGAAGGCTAGTTCTCTGCCTGTTCCTTTGATGTTCCACTCAGAAGGTGTGATGATGATTGCTGCAGAATGATGTTATTTGCTAGGGTACCAGTTAATTGCAGGTTAATTATTAGTCAGCTGAGAACTTGGTCAAAATGCTCATTAAATGTTTTACTAAATAAAGGTAAAACGTTCTTTGTTGAAATAATGCTAGTTATTCAACACTCCTAGCAGAAAGAAAGGTTTACAAAGAAATATAAGCCATGTATTTCAGTTATTTCTTAAGCTTTCAGTCCTGCATTCTTGATAAAGCCGGGGACAGAGTCTAGTAGATGTATCTACTCCCAGAGTTCATTCCTTAGATTTCTGGGAAGACTAGTATTGATATGTAGGAAAAGCTAGAAGTTTCCTGAATCTCTTGAGATTCTTCTAGGCTTGTTATAGCTCACTGTTGCTTGTCTTCCATCTTTAAGAGTCCTTTCTTTTATAGAAACAAATCTTTTTATTGTATTGCTGAAGTATACTTTTAACAGTGTTATGGTTTTGTATTATATTTCTTTTGTAATGATTTCTTACTAATGCTACATGTCCTGGTGTCCTTGAGCCCTGATAATTATAGTTACTTCACAGTAGGGTTTCCAGCAGAGTGTCTTTGCCCCTAGCTGCTAACATAGACTGAAGCAGCATTTCCAGCTATGAATCTGAGAAGTCATCCTAAGTTTTTAAACCATCTGTCGGTCAGGAAACAAGAAATTGGTCTTCTAGTTTTCAGAAGCTGTGGTGAGACCTTAAAGATCTCCTTGACTTACATCCTGGTACTTACCAGCATTCAAGACTGAAAAAAAACCTGAAGGTTTTGTTGTGAAGACTGTTAGGAGAGGAAATACTTCCGTTTTACACAGTGACTTCTATCCACCTCTTCCTATTCTTAAAAAATATTCAACAGCCTATTCAGGTTTTTGATTGGTAGCTGTTCATGTTTCATTGAGTAACATCATGTTTAGATGAATAATATTTTGAATTTAATATTTTGAGATTCTGTTATTAGGAAGCTTCACTTTTGGTACACAAATGAGTACTTTGGCTCAAGTATTGTAATCGGTACTATTTTTTATTCCTACCAATTGTGGCTAATCATGAAGCCCTCAGCTAGGCAAAATTTCCATTGAAGCCAGAGGATGAGGAAGTAATACTGCTTTATTGTAAATAAATGAAATGATAAAGCCTTGAGTTCTGTCTGCTGTGCAAACTTTTAGGTGTTTTTGCCCTAAACACACATGTGGCAGTTGATTTGTTTATATTTACATTTTGAATGTGCTTGGTCTATAAAGTAGTGATTCTAATTTAATTCTGTACTTTCTTTTCCAATTTCTCTTAAGGATCTGCCCATGCTGTTTTAAGCAGCTACTGGTCAGAGCAGCTCGGGAAGAAAGAAATGCTCGGTAAGAGAAACTGTTTTCTTGAAAAGCTGCCCATTTATGCATAAGCTACTCACTAGAAAAGAAAAAGTTGTATTATTACTACAATCCAAACTGTAGCAATAACTCCTATCCATTTTCTCAATTTGAATAGAATATTATGTAATATTTTGTGTGTGAGGTAATCTTTAAGAAATTGCTTTCTTTCCTACCCACCAACATGACACATCATGCCTGCAGGGAGTTTGAAATGTCAGTTTCTGGATCGTAACTCTCTGCAGTTGGTTTTTATCTCATCTTTTGGATTTTAGTTCTCATGACCTTTCATCATAACTGAAGCTTGGTGAACTTCAAATGATGTTGTTTGTGTTTTGATTGAATTTCACTTTACTTCTTGGTCTTTATGGCTTGCATTTTGGATTTTCGGAACAGGTGTCAGTATTTTCATTAATGATGTGTACTTTTCAGTACAATTTGGACAGTGTTTTCCTTTCCCCTCAGGTATATTAAGATGAGACTGAAAAAAGTCATATGGTTTCTGCCTGATTTTGGAATTTTCTTGAGAATTACTCTAGATTAATCCCTTCAGTGACTTCTTTAGGAGACTTAGGGTTTAGAATAGCTAGTGTTACTATGGGTAGATAGAAGAGATGATATATTTTTAACATTCAGATGCTACTTACAGAATGTGCTTTATGGTACAGGTTTTTTTCTGTTTTCTGATACATCTGTGTATTTAGATATGAAGATCAGTTTTCCTCAGGATGATGACCTTTTACATGGTAGCAAGGAAAAATATAAGAAGGAATAGTCACTTATGTTACAAGAACAGAAAGAATGTGACTGGCCTTAAATATGTAAGAATGTGGGGACAAGATACATGGACATTGGCAGATTGTATTTGTTTGTGATTTTATTTGCAGTCTTACTTTTAAATGATTAAGCCTTAAAGGAATCTGAGGTGACTGGACCTCTGAAATCAAAGAAGAGATTTATTGGTATTCTTTCAATCAATGAGAGATGCTTATTAGATCACGTACTTGTTAGGCAAGAAACTGAACAACTTGGTGGGAAAAACAGGAGAACTGTTAATACATGACAACACTAGATAGAGAGGCATTGGGTGTCTCTTTGAGTCTTATGTTTCTAGTGCTTTGCCAGAGAATAGAACAACAACAGAAGCAATACAAAATACCCTAGTCCCTATCTAGTTCCCTAAGAGGGGGCAGGGGATTACAGTTCTTTCGTGCACCTGACAACAATTAAGTCTTTGGTAACATTTAGTTTACAACAGAGATTGGATCCTTGATCTAATAAGGTTCCTTGTCCATAAAAGTAAACAGTTTTCCAAACAAACAGCTACTTTGAATATAAGCCTTCCTATATTTGGTCAGATGAGTCTCAAAATGGATTTTCTTGAGAATGATAAGCTCTTTAAAGGATTTCTGCGCTCCACAGCTCAGTATGGTAATCCACAATGACTGAGACCTTCTCCATCGTGAATTGAAGGAAAGGTTTAACATTCTGTTCTGAAGATCTCATATTTGCATTTACATCACACAAGTCTGTGATAGTTTCCATTACGTTGGGGGGAAAAATCCCAACATACTTTCTGAAGAGGAGAAACTGCCTTTGGTAATGCATCCTTATGGGCTGGTTGTTTTTCAGAAGATTTTGACATTTTTGGATGTTAATGTGGAATTTAACGCTCTTCCATGCCATCTATAGACACTGCTTCTTTAAGTAATCAATCAGACAGGAATTCTGTCTGTATTTTTAGATGATACTTTGTACCTGTTTTGCATTTTCATGTATTTTATATGTACTGTGCCATTTCCTCTTTTAGAGAAACTATCTCAAGCAGCAAAGGCAATTGATACTGTAATCAGCTTCTCTAATGTGTTTAGCACAAAAAAAAGTCCTATCTTCCCACAAGATAGTGTTTTTGGTTTTTTTTTTCCCCTTTTCCCTTTCTTCCATATTTCATGCATATATGTCCTCAAACTTCTTTTGTGGTAGAAATCATACAAAACAAATTTAAAGAGAACAAGTTCATCTGATATCTGATCAACATGTGGTCTCTACGTGTGTTTATGAGAAATAACTTTTCCTTACATGCATGTGACTGAGGGGGTATCAGGTAGTACTGGGGTGAATTCTATTACTAAGAGTTTATTTGGAAAAGTTGGCTGGCAATCAAGAAGATTCCATATCACTGAAGATTATTAAGAGCATCTTTTGACTTTTTAGAAACCTTTGCGGTAGTGTCGTGATTTAACCCCAGCTAGCAACTAAGCACCACACAGCCACTCACTCGCTTCCCCTCCTCTCGGTGAGATGGGGGAGAGAATCAGAAGGGTAAAAGTGAGAAAACCGGTGAGTTGAGATAAAGGCAATTTAATAAGTAAAGCAAAACCCATGTATGCACAAGCAGAGCAAAACAAGGAATTCATTCACCACCCATCAGCAGGCAGGTGTTCAGCTGTCTCCAGGACAGCAGGGCTCCATCACGTATAGTGGCTACTTGGAAGACAAACGCCATCACTCCAAATGTCCCCCCCTTGCTTCTTCCCCCAGCTTTATATGCTGAGCATGTCGCCATACGGTATAGGATATCCCTTTGGTCAGCTGGGGTCAGCTGTCCCAGCCGTGCCCCCCCAGCCTCCTCGCTGGTGGGGTGGGGTGGGGTGAGAGGCAGAAAAGGCCTTGACTCTGTGTAAGCACTGCTCAGCAGGAACTAAAACATCTCAGTATTATCAACACTGTTTTCAGCACAAATCCAAAACACAGCTCGGTACTAGCTGCTATGAAGAAAATCTCCCCCAGCCAAAATCAGCACAGGTAGCTTCTGTAATATCTGATACCTTTTATTGCAAGAATAAAGGAAGATTTTCTTCCATAACATGAAAGATCTGTTAGTTCAAAAATAGATCAGATATGAAATAATATAAAAATGAGGAAAGTTAAATCTGTTGTCAGATCTCTTGGTATTGTAACCTCTAGAAGGAAGTCAGCTGCATCTCTGCAGAAGTATCAGACATAATTTCCTGTGTTTGGGTTCTCGTCCTACTTTTATTAGACCAAATTGTCAAACAACCACCACCCCTATCAACCACAAAGAGAATTTTCTGGTTTTTTTACAAGGTGAAATACTTTATGATCCTTCTTGAAACTAGGTACATATCCTTGAACTTAAGCTGAGTGTTAAATCAGAGTTCGGTATCAGTCCTTGCCTTTTTTTCATTTGAAGAGTCTCTGCAATATTTAAAAAATTACAATCTCTCATATCAGATGTATAGACTTCCATAATTGCATGAATGCAGTATTTAGCAACTCTGTCTTCAGCCCTTCACATAGTTTTCACGTTTCTAAGATAGCATTTGTAAACATGCATAAGGAATTCGATATAACCAAACAGACTATAGAGGACTTTCCAAATTATTGTGAAGAGAAGGGGCTTTATCCAGGACAATTTTAATCTCACGTGAAGGCAGAAGAATCTTTCTGTACCTGTTTACTTCAGACAACTATTAATTTGTGGGGAAATTTTCGTTCTTGTTAATGCCTTTAACTTCTCTGATTCCTTCCCAGTACAGAACAGGTTTATAGCAGTTGAGGGTTGGTTGGTTTTTTTTTTTTTCTTTGGTGGCGGGGGGAACCCAACCAAAAACCTTACTTTGATAACTGTAAGATCATACTTTCACAAATTTGCCAGGATTTATTTCAACACAAAGTCTGTCCCATCTTTTAACTTTTCAGTCTCCTCCTTTTTTTTTTTGTGAAGAAGTTGCTTTATTCAGGTAGAATAAATCTACCTGTATTTAAGTTTTTGCTAATTGGAATTCCCATGAAGTGAAGAGTTTTGCAGAGTTGGAATTGCAGCTTTCATTTTTCCCAGGTAATCTCAGCATACAGATTGACGACATCAGATTTTTACACAAGTGTAACGTTTCTGCCAAAGGAGAGGGATTTCTCTCTGTCAATCACCAGATTTATCCACCTTCTTTCTTAGAATAAGAAAAAGTCTTGGAGATTTTAACTTCAGTTAAGGAACAAGTGCTTCTTTTATCAGTTCTTTTATAGGGTTTAGAAATCTGACCAAAATAATGATGATTTCTAAAAATAGGTATTTTTACAAGAGTGGCACTTGCTCCTGAGTTGATGTCATTATGATGATGTCATGAAGAAAATCCATTACTCCTCGAATTCTGTAAGCAGTGGTCATTTAGGTACATCTAGGCTGATGAGAAGCTCCTCAAAACAACAGGATAGTATTAGTACAAGGCCACTGGCTGCCTTGTGAATGCAGCAGTGCATGATTCTATGGTTCTGTGATAGCAGCTTGCTCAATCTCGCAGTCCTTGTACCTACTATTAAACTTTCCTCAGTCTCAGGTTAATCACAGAGGAATTCAGGGCACTGTGAATTCAGCTGTTATGTATTATTTCTACAGATCAGAATGTACATATTTGTTTTTATACAAAACGTGTATAAAATGTATATGTAGTATGAGATATTCCTAGTAAATACAGGCATGGAATGGACGTCTAACAGCTTTGTGATCCAAAAGGTGAGTGCACATCAGAGATGCTTGAATGTCTCTGGAGACTTTGCTGTTTAATGAAATCCTCTAGTTATTGAAATGTTCCATGGAACAATGTTCCATATGTGAAATATTAATGCTTTTGTGTGAGAGAAAGAAAAGATCAAGTATTATTTTCATATAAGCTTGGGTAAAATTTTCTTTTGTGTTTTTTTTTTTTCCTTTTCTTCTGCTTTGAAGGTTTCTTTAAAAATAAAGTAAAATGGATCAGTATCAAAACAGCCATGAAACAGAGAGCACTGGTTCCACATTTAAAGAAAGAGAGAAAACCCCAGCCAAACTCTGAAGATTTGAAATAATTAATCTCTTTTATTTAAATCTGCTATCATGAGGGAGTGGGGAGAGTTTAGCTGTGTATCCCCACTTGGCAGTAATAACTGATCAAATTTAGCATGGTCTGGATCTTTTAAGTGTCCAAAATATTCCAGTTGAAGGCATTACTCCATACATAGAGTTCTGACAAGTTAAAAACAGTAACCAGTAGTTCTATAAATGGAAAAGAACAGAAAGTATCAATATCAATCTTTCTGTAGCTCCTGTTTCCACTGTTTTGGAGTGCTTGCTTTGTCTGACAATCTAATATCCTGCTAGAAGGAAAATGTTTATTGTCAGTTCTTGTTTCTTCTGAGAAATTGTTTTAAAGCATACAGTATATGCCATCTGTTAGAGATCCTGTGCTCTGTCAGGATCTGAATACAATCTCTACCCAATTTACAAATTGTGAGTTTGTGAGGAAAAACATGCCCTTTGGCTTTGAACAACTTTTCTAGTAGTTGGATATTCATTGAGTAAGGAGATGGTGAACATTAATGCCTCGTCATCCATTACAGCCTTTTACAAAAACAACACTACATGAAACTCAAACCTTTGCTAAATACCATCTGAACCAGACCATTTTCTGGTCAAGTAGTTGTGCCACTAAAATTGGACAAGTCTACAGACTCGACTTGCTAAGTGAGCATTATTGTCCCACCTGTATATGACTAAACAGTTTAGGCAAAAGTTTAGTTTTGTAATTATTTACAAGCGGAAGGCTATTTCTACTTAAACTTTATCCGACTGTATTAAGTGATATATTCAGGATTATATAAATCAGTAGCTGTTCCTGTCTATGTAAGAATTTGGTCTCACTTTGTGACAGCTGAAGCAGCATCTATTTCTTTATAGACTTTTTCCACTGGCTGCTTGAGTTTTACTTACCCATTAGCTAAACACATTCTTTGAACCTAGTATCTACATCAGATGTTCAATACTGGTAATCTGCATTCTTAGGCAGATAATACTCGGTGTTCTTCCTTCTTACCTACAGAAACTGTCTATCCCATGAATGGGAGAATTCAAGACTTCTTTAGATGTACAAAGGAAACTTGGTTGGCTGCATCACAGCAAACTGTCCTTCACTACTTGTATTAACTAGCATCTTTGTCAGACTTTGTCAGACAAGTTCTAGTCTGAGATACACCCTCAGCTAGTCTTCATCCGTAAAGACAGTTCATCCAGGGTGTCTCTGGTACAGTGCTTGCCCTGGTGCTGCTTGCTTTCTGGAGGCAGGGACCTCATTTCCCTGAGTTTTCATGGATTTTTAAATAATTTGTGATAGATACTAGTTTTTTAACTGCAGATTCTTGTTTCCATTTAGCTTTTCAATGTTCCCGCCGTGGAGGAGAGTTGAAGATTTCACTGCGTAACGACGGAAGAGTTGACATTGCGGGGCAAATTGCTATTGTATTAAAAGGAAACCTGACTTTCTGAAGAAACTGACACTAACAATTTCATCTTCCATACCTTCAAATTATTCATCTTATGCTGATTATATCTGAGCTCTAGGCAGTGAATCACCACTGTCCTCAAAAGTCTTTGATTACTTACTGTCCATTTTTAAAAATTGCTTGAAAATGCTCACTTCTAATCTTCAAGATCCTTGGTATTTTCTTCACTGTCATCTTTCCACTTCATATGAACACTGACCTCAGAAAATGTTCAAGGACAGCTATCTTGTTTTTCTGCTTTTAAATTATTCTTTTCTTTATTTCCAGATTCCATGTTAAAAGCCATTCCCGCTTCCTGGATTGAATTTTAAACTTTTCTGATTGATAAAATAATCAAAATTTTTCCATATTCAGTCATTCTCCATGAAATCTGACTACAGTCCTTTTAAAAAAAAAAATCTTTTCTCTGCCATATATTGAAATGATGCTCATATATTCATTAATTTACTTGAATTAAAATATGAAAAAAAAAAGGTTTACAAATGTGCTTTGTGGTTCCCTTTTATGAACAGTATTTTTCAAAGATGAGTGGTACTGCAGTGGCTCGTAGTACTGCTGCTTACTCAATATTTTAATTAAAGTTTTAGCAGAAAGATTTAAGAGATTGACAGCGATGCACATAGAACTAGTTAAAATCAGAAAGAAAACTTTATTGGTTACTATAATATAATTTACTTTTCAAAGACTGAAGATTTGCTCCTAAATTAAAAGTTTCTTCTGTAATTTTCTTCATGAAATGTACTACTTCGGATTTTGTCACTTTTTCCTTTAGTGGATTTATTAGGAATATTGAAGTGTGTCAGTTACTCCAGCTAAAACTGTTTTCCCTTTCAAATCACTTTTGTCCTAAGCTTTGCTTTAGTTCTTTTTCTTTGCAATATTTCAGGATGAAGTATTTTGAACTCAAAGACATTTTCATACTGTGGGAACAGCTGAATGTCAGCCCTTTATAAACGATGAGGAACATAGTTGTGCCAAGTTCCCCTATTTCCAGTTATTTTGAATTTTATCATAACTTGTAACTTAATTAAGCCTGAGTAGCTGAAAGCAAGTAACAGCGTAAGAATCTTAGGATTCATTTGAAATAAAAGTTTCTAGCTCCTGCTAGAACATACCATAAACAGAACATACCAAAAATATGATTTAAATGCACTACAAAGCTCATACTAGGTGGCAAGCAAAAGGAATTGCCAAATGGAAAGGCATGTTCTTCTTCCATATTCAATCTTGCTGAAGCTCATGGCCCTAAAATGTGGTTTATAAGCATGGACTCATCATCAGATGCAAGACACGGCTACAGAGGCAGCTTAACAGCAATGTTGCAATGNCACAGCCCCATGCCAGCTACTATGCAAAAAACTAACTATCATATTTGGCAGCCACCTTGACCTTGCCTTCTCACACAGCAAATTGATCACTTTCTGGCTAGTGACCGGGATCTGGAGGAGCAATACTGCAAGCTTGTTTTGCTGCATTTGCTACTTCCTACTGGTTTATGCAAAGAGTGAATCTGGCCCATGATCGGAGATGCTTTGGAAAAAACCAATCCTCCTTAAGAATATAAATGAACCAAAGAAGCAATTATTGTTCACCAATCCACGTTTAACAAATAGACAGTACAATTAATTTTTTTCCTCAAGGGGACTAATGATGAACAAAGCCCAGTAAATTTTAAATATACTTGCTATCTAAATTTCCTGACCAAACCAATATCTTTGCTACTTAATGCAATTTTTTTATAGTTGACTACTACTTTGTCTCTATTTCTGTTCAGGATAGAAAAATCACCAGAGCTCAGGTGGGAGGCTATGCAGTAATGTGTTTGTAATCAACAGATTAGTTAATCAGCCATGATTTATTAATGATGACTTAATTATACCTGATAGTGCAGTTCTGCTGCCTAAATGGAGCTTTAAAGGAGTTATTTTATTAATCATCATTGTGCTAATTGCAGACACTTATAGAAGGATTGCTAATTAAACATGCAACCATATGCAAAACAAGCAAGGCTGCTGAGAGTGGCAAGAAAAAGAGCACTCATTTTCTGAGTAGCAGCTTTATTCTCATGAAATATTGTGTAGTTGACCTGCTGATCCTGATTACTCAGTAAGACTTATTTTAATATATTGCACATTTTCAGTCAACAGTAAAGGAAATGAGTTGTTGTGACATATTCTGCCCATCTTTCCTAGTGCAAAAAATAGGTTGTACAAACTTGCAGTAAAATTATTTAGAATTTGTGCTTCACATTTTCATGCGAAGAATTTACCTTTTGGTTTTATTAGCTGTATATAGTTAGTTAATGTAACTTAGCTATCTTAACTTCGAGCAAGATCCTGGATGCTAAGTTACCTTAGCACCAAATTAAATGTCTGATTACACTTGAAATGAGAATTCAGACTCAAAATTGCATGAGTTTCACATCAAGAAGAAGAGGAACACAGTGATGTTTAACTAAGTTAATTTCCAAAAGCCAAAGTCAGCACAGAAAATGCAGAAAGGAAACAGTACTTAAAGGTAGATTTCTGTGAAGAGACTACTATAATTTAAATGAACATTAGTGCCATGTGATCTTCAACCTATGCAGCACAATTTTTAGGTCCTTATAATGCTGAACACAATCTTTGAGTGCTATAGAATTTCATGCAGACTTTATCATCATGGACTTTCTATGGACTCTTTTTTAATGTAAGTTGCTAGGCCTTCAGATTAATTAAATAAAACTGTTTAAGAGAGAATTTTCTGGAACTGCCTGTATAATATTACAATTATTAACATAGAAGTTTGGAATTTAATGTTTCTCTAAGAAAATAGTTAACTTGCATTGTTCTTATTAAATTAAAATGTTGAATCAAAAATTAAATTAAGTGAAGATACTAAGTGGAAGGTTGGAAAAATGCAATGTCTCTTTGTATAGTGTTTCTCGTGCAGAGGATTTGCAGAACTGATTTGTGCTGCTCTCTTAATTAAGACTGTAGCATAGGGATGTATTGAACCAGGAGCAAATTATGTAAAGGGAAAATACGATTCCAAAAATTCCTGTGCGCTTGAGAGTTATTTATCATGAGAGTGTCCAACAGAAGGTCATTAAGTTACAGGCACTGTACATTTTGAGTAAATCCCTGACTAGATCCAACAGCCAAAACTTGAAAATTTAAGTGCACGTTTGCTCATTTTACTTCTTTGGTGTGTGCCTTTGCAGAGGCATAGCTCATGTAGGGGCCAGGCAGAAAGCAAAATAAGAAAAAAAAGTTCTGAAGAACAGAAACCATATAAGTTTGTTGCTATGGAAATGAATGTACAGCTAAAAGGGATGAAAAGAAAATGGGAAGCAATTTTTTATTCAATAAGCCATTTAACAGATTTGCTTAAAGGATTCATGAAAATATTTTGCTTTTTTTTTGTGTTATCTAGATGAGGATAGACAGAAAACATATATTGAAAAATTGTTACCAAAATTGGAAAATTTTGCAAGAGGTGGGAATAAAAGATCTCACAAATGTGTGCACAGCAAGAGGTCATAGAAGGAAGCCATGTGTTCCATAAGGGATAGGAAGGCAAATTAGCAACAGATGAGGCAGTTCTTTCTGGGAAAGTAAAGATTTCTTTGTCTCAGTATTCATCAGAGTGACAGGGAAACATGGCAGGAACAGAGGGAACCTTCCCAGAAGTAAAAAAAGGAAACTAAATGAAAATTAAGGGTGATGCCAGATCAGGTAAAAATTAAATTAGTTCAATTAAAAACTGAAAAATCTGCCAATTAAACAGTTTGATTCTGACTTC